>NBIV01000117.1:0-256932 GCA_003194525.1 Gracilariopsis chorda
CTGTGCCTTGCACTCCAAGAACACCTCCTCAAGGAATGCATCAGCTCCACCGGTTTCTTCCCTCTCACACTCACCGACGAGCACAACTCCTTCTCCGCAACCCTCTTCCAAAAACGCGCCACAGACGTCCTGAAGCAACAAATCGCTCTCGCACGCTTCAACAACACCTTCTTCCAACCCGTCTCCCAATCTTCCCCTTCCTCCTCTCCGCCCCCCGCCTTCACCCATCCTATGGCCGCAGCCTTTGGAAACAAAGTCGTTCCTGCCTTCAAACAAGCCATCATGCAGTGATGACATCGTCTGGCACACCCCCGAAAAAACCGATATGGAATCTTCGTCAGTCTCGTCCAGTTATACTCCGATAAGTCCGCCACCTCACTCAAGAGCTCCTCCATCAACTCATATCCCCTTCACACCACCCTTCCCAACTTCTCAGACGCATTCTGCCGAAAGTGTATCTCCGAAACCCTCACCCTCCTCGGATACCTCCCAACCTCCTTCTCTCCCTCTTCCTCCCAGACCACGCAGACTTCATCCCACATTCGTCTTCCAACATCCCACGCGAAACAAGAATAGATCTCATTCAACGCGCCATCTCTGCAATTCTCAATCCACTCCTCTCTTCCGCCCTCCTCGGTTTCTCATTCCGTGACACCCACGGTGTACTGCCACTGCCGCCCCATCCTCTCCAGCTACTGCGCAGAAATCCCAGATGCAAAGGAAATCCTCGCAATCTTGCACGGAACACGACCATAGCACCCCTGCCCTAGATGTACCGTCCCCTGCGAACACCTCTCCCTCAACACAAACCCCATCCACTTCCGCACACAATCCCAGACTCGAAACAAACGCAGGGAACACGCCGCTCTCCTTCGCCAGTCTGACGAAGCCCAGCTTGCCTGCAAGCCAAAAGTCGCTCGCACCAAAAAGGTACAAGCAACCAGAGCCCTCCAGTCCCTCTCCCTCGCAAAGTATCCCTCTCTCTTCGAAACTTACGCCATTTTCAACATCACTCCCCTTCTCTCCTCTTACAACATCTTCGCCTTCGAACCCCTTCACAACTTCCACCTCGTCGTCTCTCAAAGCTCATCAAATCCAACGCCATCGAACGACTCCGCTCCGAATCACTCTTCACCGCAGTCGGCCCCAACAACACCAAACGTTCCTTCCATCCCATCCGCACCTCAATCCTCAAACACTCCAAGTCTATCCTCGCCGCCATCGAAAAGGACTCCCCTGCACCCGGCCTCCACATCGACTTCTCCACAACCGACAACTCCCAAGCCCTCAAACGGCTTCTTCACCACAGAAGGCTTACGAGGAATGCTGGAAGCAAAGGATTACCCGCACCCTCGACATGGTTCATCCCCTTCATCGGCGCCTTCTTCGACATATGCTGCAAAGAAACCGACTCCTCCCCCATCACTTCTGTCTTCACCAAATACACAGACCTCCTTTCTCTCCGCTATGCGATACAACTCGTTCCCCGAATGGACAGACACCTCCCTCCTATCTCTCGAAAAACACATCAGATCCTTCAAAGTCACAGCCGCATCCATTCCCGGACCCTACCACTCCTCCCACATCGGCACCCTCAAGTTCCATCTCCTCTACCACATCGTCGAAGACATACGCCGATACACGGGTCTCCACTTCAAACGACGCAGGCATCTTCGAGCACGCCCACGTCCTCTTCAAATCACATTACTCTAAAAACTTCCAAGCGAAAAGCCACCGCCCATACAGAAACCATCAGTGCTATAGACCGCTCCAATCTCTTCAAAGACTGGAATCCGCTTTCCGCACACCCTTCCCTATCCTCCCATGCTCGACCTCAAACTCAACCCTAACCACGCAAACCCTCCTTCGTACGTGACGGAAAACATCTTTCCTTCTACGACATATTCACAGCCGCAAAGTACCTTGCATCCACCCCCAACGCAAGTCCAAAATTTCTTCAAGAAATCTTCTCCTCAGACACGCTCTCCATCATCTCATAACTAGGTCCCACCACACTTCATTCTTTCGTCTCCCTTTCCATCGAATATCTCAAGCTAAATCCCTCACCCAACAACCTCCGTCAAACTCGTCTCACCTTCGTCAACTCCGCGTACGTCGTCGGCAGTTACATCCCAACACTACACAATTACAACCAAGAACGAAACGAACTCGTCCTCCAAGAATCCTCCGTCCCTCTCCTCCAGCGCATCTTCGCCGTTCCATCATTCGGACCTTCCAGATCACCAAAAGTTCTCCCATATCCTTGTCGCAGGAAGCAACTTCTCCTCTCCATCCACACCAACTGTATGGGTCTCCAAGCTCATTGCCCTAGTTCGCTTCAAACTACCTTCCCCCTCTTCAAGCTCTTCCACCCCCATTACAAAGTTATTCGCTTTCGCATAATTCCTTGAACTCGTACCACCCCGTGACAATGTCGGATATCACCCTCAACTGCGTCTGCCTTCGGTGGTCAACCGATGACGAGCGGGACCATACCACCGATCCAGTTCTTATCTCCAAACCTTCCACCGACGACAACGTATCTCCTTGGTTCGGCCTCATTCCTTCCACCTCCATTCTAGGTGCAGTCTACGTCATTCGAGGAAACTACCCCGCCCCGCCATTCACTCCTCGTCTTCACTGGCGCTTCCATCGTTTCTACATCAACCGATTCTATCGTGACACCTCTTCAAAGCCTTACGCCCCCACAATCTACAACACATCATTAAACCACCCCCTTCACCAGTAACACTATTCTTCTTCAACTTGTTCTTCATATCCTCCCAGACCTTCCTCCCACTGCGCCTCGACATGATCCGTCGCCTCACCTCTTCCAACATCTCGACTCTCTTTCACCAACCTCTTCATCCACACATCTTCTGGCCGACACGCAGCAACGTAACAGTCCAGCACCCCTCCCAGCCGTTTCGTCATATGTTCCAAAAAGTATTCATCCTTCACGGCCAAGTATATCCTTTGCTTCGAAGGTATCTACAGCGCTACCATCACTTCTCTATCCCCATTGCCAGCTATACAACGCGGGTCACCCTCATCGCATACTTCATTCTCCAATTCTTCATGATGTAGCTCTCTCACCCTCTCCCAAGCCAGACCAAGTATATTCTCTACCGCGAGCAGAAGATACTCACCTTACAACGTAGAAAATAACAACTGCGGTCTTCCTCCACGCCCCACATCAGTGTCCATTGCCGTCAAAACACATGCAATCCACGAATCCAAACGAGCCAAATGCATCACTTTCCCATGAACGTACTCCATCTTTCCCTCCCTTTCCGTTCCCACCTCATATCCCATGAATTCTTCCAACAATTCCACCGCAGCCCCGTCCTTGAAGTACATGTCCCCTTCACTAAACTCTCTCAGCCGCCCAGGAACCTGAAATACAGAATACATAAGATCGTCGATTGTTTTCATCCTCCAAGAACATAACCTACCACTCCTCGCCTCCCCATCCCTCATGAACTTCGTCTTAACTTCCTCTAACTGCTTCTTCAACTCAATTTCTAGCTCCGTCCCCTCTCTATGTCTCATATGTCTGGCTACCAAGTCATATCCAAGCAACAAAAACATTTTGTCCCGTGCTGCACGCTTCCCAACCCCAATCACATCACTCAACTTCTGCTTCATACGTTGCCTCAAACACCTGTCTGCAACAACCTCCCGCACGCATTGATCCTTCCTACCCGCTTCACGAATCGACTCCCATCTCTCCCCTCAATCTCAACGCCAACCAATTACTTCAATAGTTCATTGCTTCCTCCTCGCGACGAAGGCGTGTACGACCTCATCTCAGACGCAATCTCAAACGGACATCGAGGTACAATCTCCTTTCCTCCAATAACAAACACACTCCCCTCTTTTCCCTTCCCCAATACTTCGCATCGATTCGTCCAGTTCCTTTCCACACCCTCCGAAGTAAAACAAAGCTCCGATACCTTCACCTTCGCAAAGTACAACAACCTATCATATACTACCCTGTCAAACCCATAAAAACCCTCTTGCACGTCAACCACATACTTCCTACGCCCTGGCAATTCCTTTTCACCTTCAGATCCCTTTCTCTCCCCTCGTCTCACCTTCATCCCTTCCCGTAAGCTATCTATCAGCGAATTCTTCTCGCTCATCTCTTCTCTCATCCTCTTCAGTTCCTCTTGTGTCAGCTTCAGCGACATCTTTAGGCTGCAGTGGTCCCCTTTGATCTGCACGAGTTCTGACTTCAACATATTAACCATCTCAACTAACGAAGATCGAGATATCACACCGATGTCGTCATTCCCTGCATCTCCCAAAATATTGACAGGCAGCCGTCGCTCCTCAGCAGGCTCACTTTGCGACCGATGAACACTTCGTTTCCTCTCTCGCATTCCTTACGGAGTCCGCGGCGTTATGCTTCCTTTATCACTTTCTAATTCTTGAGCCATTTGCACCTTTCGCGCCCGTACCGGGGTGCTCGTACGTTCTCCGCTTTTCGATGCTTCCTGTATTCCATCCGTCGCTCTGACCACTTCTTTCACTTCTCGCGTTTCCTTTAAATCAGAAAGGCGTCCCACTCCTTCCTTTATTCTCTCTCTCGTCAATCTCCCCTTCACAATGTGGTCCTCTTCGTCCCCATCACTCTCTACCAAAGGGGATATTTACCTCTCCTCCATATTGATTTCTCCTTGGGGCCCCACCTCTCTTCAGCGCAACTGCTTCTTCCATTTCTTTCCTTTCCGGCATTTCTTCATCTTTATTTCGGTCTTTGACCCGCGCATTTGCTTTCAACCCTCCCTGATCTGGTACCTCTTCCCTTCTCCTAGCAACCGACCCTTTCTTACCTTCCACCCCACCACCAGACCCAGGCATCGATCGCTGTCCCCGAACCGAATCTCTCCTGCGTGCTACATGCGCATGGGCATCAGCCTTCAAATTCTCACTCGTCGTGAGCTCACTCGCCGTGCGCTAACTCGTCGTGCGCTTGGATCCGACTTTCTTTGCCCCACCTCTTCGCCCTCTCTTCGAAGCACCTTCTCCTGACCTCCTCCCCGATAATCCGCTCCTGGGAACACATGATTCCGCTTTCGTTCCACTCGCAACTCGCACCTCAATAGCCTTTCGCCGCGTCTTAAGCGCACTCGCCGCACCACCCCTTGCCGGGCCTCGCTTCTTTCCCTTCGGCGCCATTCTTGGAGTCAAACCTCTTGCGCAAGTGGCTAGTGACGCTCTGGGATGGCGCACGCCATGTGTTGTCCCGGAAAATCTCGCCACCCAATGCGCACAAAAATCTTTGTTGTTTGTGAAATCTTGAGAATACAATCCTCCGTGGTACCGAAAATGGACGTTTCTGTATCACATCTATATTGCTTTGTATCTTCTATGCTTACTGAAAAGTGATGTTCTCCTAAGTTAGGACTACACATCCGTTCAAAAAATAAAAGTCGCCCTTTAGCCAAGCTGTGGACAAAGGTTTATAACAACAAACTAATCAATAAATATCGTTCCATCCTCCACATTAAAATGGGTTTTCCAGTCATAAACGTGACCTTATCGCGAAGAGTTCCTCTCCTTGCTCTATGTTGGCTGTATCCTCCATCTTAATAAGTTTGTAGTGCGTTATTCCCCTGGTGTTCGTCCCACTCCCAGTGTCCGTGTCAATCGCACATTAGCCTCCCTTTTTTTCACGAGGCCATCCACAATAGCATCTAACTGTTTATCCCCTTCCACGTACTTTGGATCGTTGATATACCCCGCAATACAAAAAGGCGAAGGAACCACCCATAAAATGGGGTTTGCTTGTTTTCCATGCCAATTCGTCAGCTGTTTTCGATGCGGAGGTGGTTGGAACTGTTGACCGTAGACTTCTATCTCCACCGCATACTTCCGGAAGCGATCCTTCGTCACACCCATGACTCCCTCCCCGTAGGCCTTGTGCACTTCATTCCGACTCGAAAGGTCATGATAAATCAACGTCCCGTAGAAATAGCACACTACCTTGCCTGCAGCAATTCGACGAGTTGCAAACACTCCAACACCAGCCTTTTCGTGACGAATAGTAGACTTGCCCACTCGCAACCCATATTGCACAGCCTCCATTGCCAATAGAGACTTCATGTTCTCCAGATTCATCTTTCCCTGCAGCTCCCTCGGCCATCCATCCATAGCTTTCTTCCTTCCCAACTTCCCTAGTATTTCACTTTGCCAGAAAGTGGAGAGAAATTCGAAAAGGTGTGGGGGAAGAATTTGGTACGGTGGAAATCCGTCGACAGCCCTCCATAACACGGTGTGCCTGCTTCTTCCCATTGGGAATGCAGAGGAAACACAATGGGCTATCTTTCGAAGCTCCTGGCTTTTTTCAATAGCCGTGTGTCCTTCCAGTATTACAGAAGCGAAGCGAACAATAGCGGCGTGCCTGGCGTGTCAAAAGCAAGCTTTATCCGGTTCACACCCCAGAAACTTCCGATGCTTGGGCAGTTCCATGCACGCCATCGCTGTCGAGAACGTCGCGGCAAACATGTCGACCACAAGGTCTGCTGGCTGACTGAACCTGCAAATCAGCTCTTTCAACAGTGCCCTACACTTCTGTTCCGGTCGCACCCTCTTCCTCGTATACTTCCCATCCGGTTTTTTCACAGACCACATGAGCATCTCACTATTTGACATCGGCGGCACCTGATCCATGATTGCATGATACGCTAGGTATCGTGAAGCAACATAATTGAAGTTCTCATAGTTGACCATCCGGTGCTGTTGTGCATAAGGAACTCCAGAACGAACTGCATGTACAGCGTATTCTGTCATCTGGTGCAACCGGCAACTTCTTCTCCCAACGTTACCCGTCGTATTACCTAAAGACTGTACAAAATGGAGGGCTGTTCAACGACGACAAAGGAGTAACGCATCGTATTAGCGTCATCCATGTAGGTAACCTTCCGTAGCACATCCCGCCAAAACGGTACCTGATCCTATGAGCAGAACTGTGTAATATGTCCACCAGGACGTAGAAGCTTTGACGACCTCCTCGCTGACCTGCCCATGCACTTCTCTGTCAGAATATCGTGTTTTCTGTTCTCCAAACGACGCTCAGAACGAGTCCCATATGGCGGATCGGAAAGCAGGAACTGTACCCTTCCTTCAATAGATACCTCGCTTTCGCCAGACTTGTTGTCGTCAACTTCGATGACATTTTCGAAATTGCAGTTGTGGAGACGGAAGTTGCGGGACATCTCCTTCTCACAATACTTCTAAGCTATCACATCATCCAAAGTCGTAGGGTACGGTGGTGCACGAATCCCCGTGCCTTCGACATCATACGATAAGTTCTGCGACAAAGCTGTTTTCTGCAGTCATTCAGTGGCCTTTGGTGCAGTACCACGTTCCGCAGTACCACGCTCGGCATCCTATACCATCTCTATCTCTTCCACTTCTTCCAACTCACATTGATCACCATCTTCCACACGCTCAGCACGTTCGTTCCCACCACCAGCCGTACCAGTTTCTACCGGCTCCATAATGATGTCAACGTTTTCTGCGGGCTCTGGTTTCACAGCATGATGTACTTTGACATTGCTTCCATGCAATAAAATGAGCGTCAGAGGCTTTATGGCCTCTTGAACCGTAGTGACAAGAGATTCACTAAAGTTCTCAAACCGCAGAGTGAAAAGTCTCGTTCTCGTGGTGATGAACCTTTTTGAGGACATCCTATTTGCTGGGAGCAGAGATGTCGAACAGTTTCTCTTGTACCACCACATTAGAAAGGTCACCAAGGTATTCTTTGGCACAAAGGTGAAGCGCTGTATCCACTGGGTCCGGCAGAGTCCATGCCCATTTGGTAACGTTTTCTTCTACGTTGGTGACGTTCTTCTCCTCCACAAACTGTTTGGAACAATCTTTGTGTAGGAAGCCAATGGAGCGTTGTGCGATATCGGTGAAGACTACACTGATATAGTCGAGTCGAATGTAAGGCAAGATCATAACCTCAACGTTGGGAAACCCGAGGAATTGGGCGAAACAATCCCAGGCCCTGGTCACCAGCTGCACACCATACCCGACTCTCTGACTCTGGGTCTTGTCCGACAAACTCACTTTCGAGAACTTCTTAGCTGCCATGCCACTTTTCCTCTTCCTACCACTTCATTTCTTATCCACGGCATTCTGTTGCACCATAGACAACCCAATGACCATTTCAAAGTCGGTGCAAGAATCCGTGTGGAAAGCGGAAGATTTCTTGGTTGCTCCCAGAACACGGGACTTGCAAAAGACAGATAGCAACACGTTACGGGGAATTCCTTTAAGCCCTTCCCTTTTACAATAAACCTTCCAAAAGTCCCTTACACGCCTGTCTTCTTCACGATCCTTTACGTCCACTACTCTTGCCATAAGATAGAGTTGACGTGGAGGGCCTCTGAGAGACATGTTACGGAGCTCAGAGTCCGAATACGAGATGTAATCCGGTCCGATGAGAGTGAGAAACATTTTCTTGGAAGAGTCATGAACGTTGCGAATTTGTACCGCGAACTCCGCAAAGTCGGTGTGCTTCAAACTTCTCGGCTCATCCACATTTTGCCTCGTCGCTGCGTAGTCATCAAGAACTGCCAGATAAGCATCAATGAGCTCTTCTCCGCTTCCATGCATCTTGAATGAACCCGTTTCATTCGGATTATGTTTCTCTTCGCTTTGGGTCGAGGTCCGTGGTCCGACGTGTCATGGTGCTCCATCGCGAACACGATGGAGCGCCAGGCATGAATTTTAATTAACATTTCGCCTCCTGATGCTCCATCGTGTTCGCGATGGAGCACCACGACACCTCGGACCATGGTCCTCGACCAAAAAATTATCAAATTCTTTTTGCAATGCAAGTAATTGGGAGGGGAATTGCAGGGATGCTACGTTGACGACATTGGATGTCATGAAACGTCTTGAACACGATATATAGTGCTTACGTTCATCTCTTTGGAACCAAGCATAGGTGATCACGGGAGCATTCGACGTCAGTGGGTGCCAAGAAAACGCAAGCGCGACCTTTGAAGTACTCAGCCATGGATTCCACTGGAAAAAAGATGAACGCGCCATCACGGAAACGGACTCCGAGGAAGCCTGTTTCGCCGAAGAGACGTGTTATCAAAATGTCGACCACGCGAGGCAAAGCGAAGAGCCGGGGCGCCACCCGAACTGCCAGCCACTCCAAGCCATAAATTGGGGGCAATACGGGTCAGGTGCTGAAGGGCGATGCGGAGGTCAATCTGTTCGTACGAGTTGGGAGTAGTGATGCCAACGTGAAGGTAGGAGAGGCGAAATTGCGCGGTGTGTGGGTTGCTGGCGGGCTGGGGACGAGACTCTGTCGTTCACTACACAACCATCCCCTGTACTCTACGCAGAGACTTGGAGAGGACTTGGTGGTTATCTTTAAGACAAATATTTCCTCACACCAAGATGAGAAGTACCCTTATGTTTTTGGAGGTCCCGAGGAACCGCCCGCAACTTTGAAGGAGATGGTTTCAGCGAGTTTATATGCATGGGACACTGCGATGATGAGTGTCACAAATGAAGGCGGAGAGGGGAATGAGTCGGTTCCACCGCAGTCAGAAGCAAATGTGAAGAATGTCCACAGACGTACAGCTTCCAGGACCACTGCAAGACAAGTCAAGTGCCTTCCCGCTGTGGCTGGTACGCCATCAAGCATTTTGGTGACCAAAGCGCCGGTAAAGAGCCTTGAGAGCGGTGGAGACGCTCCGGTGAAAACCCGTCAGAGTGGTGGAGGAACATCAGGTGCTCTCGTGGGCGGCTCTGGAAACCGAGGAGGCCCTGAAGTTGGAGCAAGCTCCAATGATGACGTCATAGAGGTGCCTGTACTCTCCAGGAACGATATTGATCCGGAGGAGAGGGTTTTGTATGATGACGTTGATGCTTTTCCTTCGGAAGAGGTGGATAACAGTGTGGGTGTCTTAGACATCAATCGAGATGATTATGAACAGCACAATTGCGTAATCGATATCCACAACATTCGTTTTCCGAAGAATATGGTTCGTTCGAAGAATGACAAACATATTCGAGATACTTCGAACAAACTGAGGAACTTCGGATGGCTCCACTCTCTTGGGTCGATTGCGGTGGCCCCGTTGGAGGATGTGCCGGTTCGTGCCGCTACTGATGCGAGTGGGCGTTTAATTGTTCCTGAGGTTTTGGTGGATGGCTTCCATCGAGTGAGTGTTCTACTGGACCTCGAGCAGGATGGTGCGAGATGGGCACAGATTACTGCTGGTTTGAACGTCACGCTTTGGGAACGGAACGAAGGCCGGAGAATGACATTGAATGAGGTGTTGTGGCTGTGGAAGACGTTGATTGATTCGAGCTCCAATGTTCTGGTGATGTGCTTCGCAGATAAGATTCACACTGCTGTTTCGTTTATTCGTAATGGCGTAGAGCAGGATGGGTATGAGTTTTCGAAGCTTAAACCAAGCCAAATCAAGGGGGTGTTGTGGAGCAGTGAGACGAAGGGGAAAGAAGGGAAGATACGTCATTTCAATCGCCATTCTGCTCTTGCTCTGAAGTTTGCGCGTAATCCCGGTCTGCTAGAGTTCTTCGATGTGGTGTGGCAGGAGACGCCCCAAATTGGAATCACTCATGTGTCTAGTGATATTCTTCTTGGAATGTCAGGGGAAAAGTTTCGTTTTACTATCCAATGTCTACAGGCGCATGTTTGAGTGAGGTCGGCGGCCACTGTGAAGATGGGACCGTTTGAGGATTTCCGAAAGTACTTCTTCGACTGCGCTTCTAGAACATATGACATTTTCAGTGAGCTGGGAAGTTCCATGAAAGAGAAAAAGAATGTACAGGAAGTGATGAATACCACGGTTACTATCGGCGATTCTGACCAGACTGTGTCAAAGTATATCATATCTCGTCTGGGGAAGTGGTATACGAAAGGGAAACGCAGTTCACTGGAGTCCAGAGTGAGTAATAAGGTGAACGAGGTTCGTAGGACTTTGTCCAGCGCTTTGTCGGGCATGCAGGGACAGGATGCTAATGCTGCTGCTCCCTCTGCGGCCGATGTGGACGTGATCGAGTTGCTTGGTCTGAATGAGGAAGCTGCTCAAGAGCCTCCAAACGCTGACCAGGAGCCTCGAAGAAGTAAGCGAATCTCAAAGAAGCGTAAAGTGGAGGTCCTGGACGAAGATGAAGATGAAGAGTCAGTTGATTTTGAGCCACCGGTGAAGAGGCAGAGACGATCGAATCGTAAGTCGACTGCACCTGGTGTGAAGCGATCTGGCTTTGGTATCTCCCAGGAGGTGGTGGAGGTGCTGCGTAGTATGGAAAGGAGAGATTTAAAGTGATTGACAGCATAGAAGATCATTGTGCTCTAGTTGAGCGAGGATGAAGCTCAGGAGGACTTTTTGGATGATGAGGAAGACGAGGCAGAGGAGCAGCAAACCGCAGGCAGTTTTGACGATAAGAATCCTGAAAAGCTTCCAGCTGGCTTAAGTACGCCAGGAGAGCTGGCTATGGGAGCGGACATGTCTTGGGTGGACCTGGTATACTCGTTGCCGAGTGAGTGGCCTGCAAGGGGAAATGCAGTGAAGAATTCCCATCCATGGGTGCAGAGGATAAATCTGAGGAAGCACCATCGGGCGGACTGCTTCTCACCTGATGACTTCCGAATGGTTCATCATGCTGTGTATTGGCGTGCGTCGCGCAAATTGCACAAAGAGATGGGTACTACGACACGTGCAGTGCTGGGCGTGAAGATGCCGTCATCAGGAACGGCATCGAATGAAGAGGAAGCGTTATGGATGGCCGCTTTTGAGAGAGAGGACTTGGCTCGTGTTTACTTTGCGAAGACGAGCGTGGAGCTGTCGGAGAGTGGGTTTTGTGTGCTGCAGAAGTTCGGGACAGATAAAGGCATGGCGAGTGAGGCTTCGAAGAGGGGACTGCAAATGGACGAAGATGTGATAGGAGAACTGGTGGACTTCTTCGAACGCGACTTTGTTTCGCAACCGGATCTCACGAACGAAGCGAATCGTGTTTTCTGGAATATGATCATCAATGGAGGAGGGTTGAAGGATGTTAATAATGGTATCAAGGCGGTCGGGCGTTTCATCACAACCAAACGAAAGATTGCGGACAGAATTGAGGAGCTTGAAAACGGTGCAGTTCTTGCTCGAAAGAGAGCCATGTTGGATGCAAGGCTCTGTCAGATTGCAGCGGCTCTCGGGTTGTCTGAATGTGAAACGATGTATGCCCCTCACACGGGTGGCCGTATCCTTTGTACTGGAGAGTATCGTCCGAGGCAGGTGCTACACACGAATTTCAGGGCTTTGACGGAAAATGACAGGATGAGAAATGTGAACCCAGGGTATTTTGCAATGGCATCGGGACCGGATTCGTTCATGATTTGGGTTTGTGAACGGTCACATACTCTAACAATGACACGGGGGAACTTGAAAGAGCTTTCGGCTTCTATGATGATTCGGAAGTTCAGAGTTCCACCATTATCTGTGTTCATTGGAAGAGGGGATGTATTTCATGCTGGGGCTGGGTACAATGATGCAATAGCGAAAGGCTATTGCATGCAATACCATATGTAATTTGTACCTGATGGATACAATCTCCCGGATGCGGTGCATAGGCAAAGCGGTTTCCGCCTTCCTTTTTTTAATGATGGAGAGGACCGTGGCGATTCATGTGAGGTGGGAGGAGGGGAAGAGGAGCGGGGAGAGGAAGCTGACGATAGAGATGTAGTTATGCAAGAAGCCGAAGGTGAGAACCCGTCGGATGAGGAGGACGATGAGGATATACAGAAACCAGCGGAAATGAACACTGATGGAGATTATGAACAGGAGGATGACGATGAGGGTAAAATGGTTCCTAAAAGAGCAGAGGGTCTGATAGGTGAGGACGATGAAAGCGATTGATAATGATAAGTAAACTAGTGATATACGTTTGTTAAATCTGATGATTGCTTTTTGATCTTTATAGTGAATGTTTATAGTGGATGGGAGAGGTTTACTACGATGGGGATTAATTTTTATGCAGCTTTATTCGAATGATGCGTAATAATGAAGGGATGATGTCTACAAAGATTTTGCTTTGTTATATTCCATAAAGAAAGGTCTACAAGTATGAGAAGAAACTTGGGATGGGTGTATTGGATGGGAGAATGAAGGGGCAGCTCATATGAAACACGAATGGATGTAAAATTGAGTATGGGATCATGTATGAGAATTGAAGGTGATTGTACGGGTGTGAAAGATCCCGTTGTTATAGCCAAATACCGCGATTGTCCATTCTGTTGATGTAGAAAGTACTGGTTCTTTTCATACACGAATTCATTGTGGCGTGCTTGATGTACGAAGGAGAGTGAAGAGGGTGAAGGCATTATCGTGTAGAGGTTCAAAATATTGCTTTGTGTGTTGGGAAGGACAAGGGGTGAGCAAATGAGAAGATGATAAGCTGTCCATTTAAGCAGTGACGAAGTTGGTTCAAGTGAAGAGGTGGGAAATTCATTATCGACTTTTGAAAATTCATTCACGACTCTTGAACATTCATTCACGACTCTTGAACATTCATGTCATTTGAGAACATCCAAACGCACCATGACTACTATTTGCAACTTTCGGTCAGTGAGCTTGGGGTTGGGACGATGATGGAAGGGGATGGTGGGGAGGGAGGTGCGGGCGAGGGTGGTCGAGGAGGAGGGGTAGGGGGAGGTGGAGGGACACGAATGGATGGGTTCTACGGCGATGTGAAGGAACTATTGAGGAGCACTGCGGGAGGGCTTAAAGAGGGTTTGGATGAGTGTATTGAGGAGGTTGTCGTGGAGTTGGGAGGGATGGTTCTGAGTGCATCGGAGAAAGGAGGGCCAATGGGTGCTGTGGCTGAGTTGCGCCGGAGGGTGAGGGAGGCTGGGGTGTGGGCAGAGCAGCACGTCGATGGGGTTGTGGCGTGTGTGTGAGAGGAGCTGGGGAGGCCGTGGAAGGAGAATGAGGAGTTGTGATGACGGTTTTTGGAGTTGGAGAAGCGGCGTTTACTGGTGGACAGGGTTGTGCATCTAGTCGAGGATATGCGGAACAAGATGTATGGAGGTGGAGGGGAAGGTGGGGTGGGAGGTGCTGTCGGGAGTGTGTCTCCAGTTACTCTTGGAGGTAGAGGCGGCGTGAAAAGGAGGTTGCAGGAGAAGAACGAAGAAGGATTGGAGGTTAAGAGTCGGTTGAAGAGGAGGCATGGAAAGAGGGAAGATGGAGAAGAAGGCTAGTGATGTTTAGGAGTGTCGTTGAGGCTGTTAGGACGACGGAATGGGTGGTATTGGAATCTGATGCGCGGTGTGTCGGGTGTGTGAGAACTGAGAGAGCTGCCAAGATGAGTTCCTGAGGATGAGTTGGAAGTGAAACTAGGGCAGTATGAAGTGTGAAAATCAAAAGATGGAAATAAAAATGTTAGTTTTGGTTGGGTGCTCGACATGGCGCTGGCCACGCAGCGGCCAGCGACATTTCGAGATTTGTATCTAGCTTTTAGTGGAGAATGAACTTGCACCAAACTTGAAAGTAGCGATGCGCAGTGCAGGTGAGGCGAGGTTCTGTAAGATATGGAAGTGTGAATTCCAAAAAAAAAAAATTGTATTTAAAAAATATTTTTTTTTTTACTTGGCAAGCGCCAGATACTAGCAGAATCTATCATTTTCGTAGTATCTTTGAGCTTTTGCCTAAGAAACTTGTGATCTAGCACCTCTATCTAGAATTCCGAGAACACCAACGTCGCAGATGGCCTTTATAAGGTCGTCATATTTGACAAGGACACAGTGGTACTGGAAGTTGGTGACAATAACGATCAGTTTTCTCGAGATCGAGTGGTTCAAACCCCTACAATCCATACGGAGACAATCCGTGCCCGTAATAAAACGGACTATTTTGTGGTAGAAAAACTGCACATAAGGACATTGGAATCACCTCTACAGAGATACTGATCCCTTCGCTAGGTCTTACTGACATACCGTAGTTTTCTTCAACGTAGTTCTCGGTTACGAACGAATTGGTTCATACTCGCTCTTTAGCGCCTGTTAGTCCGCCACGAGACGTACTGTCAGCTCCCGATGTCTCTCCAACTAAGGAGAAAGAGGAGATTGCCCGCTCTGACGGGGAACATCTACCGGTGTTGCGACCGTTGTCTAGCGCTCGTGATACGCGGATTTCTGAACTTGAATAGCCCCTTAGGGATACCCAAGTTGGCTCAGCTGAGATTGCTCCGAGTTTCGGCCCCGCAAAACTGCATTCGGGTGCTCACGCTGAAACGGATACTACAATCGTTGCGGTGGATAATAATCCTGTTAACAAGATCTTTTTCCGCTCATCAGATAAGAACCTTTCGCTTCAGACTGCTGAAGTATCTCACACCGTGAAGGAAGTATCACTATTTGTTGATCGCTCTCGTGAAGATTCCTCGACGCAGTCGGATTTGGAAAATGACCTCCCTGACCAACAGGATATAGTGGACACAGACCCTCTGGTTAATTATACTTTGGTTACACCGGATACTCTGTCTTTCATGGACCACACCATCACTGACGATGGCTCTTCATCATGGCTCGCTTTAAAACAATCCCGGTATATCCTAGCCTTATCAGCAGCCGTTCTCCAGATTACAAGGCACACTATGAAGTGGAAAATACTCGCCCGAAGATGTACCATACAAAGCTACCATCACCACGTAGTGTGGTAGAGGAGCATGACGCGCATCAAGATGGCAAGGGACACCAGGAGAGGGGCGGCGAACGTTCAATGGCAGCCCGGTCTGGGGTAATCAACACTGCAGTGGCAGGAGCACTGTCGCGCGTCAGGCCATGCGACGTGCCACCTGCCCACACCAGTGGATGTTCGTTGCCACCCGTGTTCAATGCTGGCACCACCACCGTGGACGCGCCATTATCAATGTGTAGCAAAACCGTACGATGGGTGATGTCCACCGGTTTTCCGAAGTCCGCCCCCTTAAGAGGTGAACTGCAGCGGAATGAGCCCTCTGTCCGTGCTCAGTGCTAGGCACGCCGGGTGTGAGACTGTAGACGGTTGCTGGATATAAGTACAGAGGTGGGGAAGAAGGAATGATGTGACCAACTCTATTGGCGACGAACCTGAGGGAAAAGGGGCAAAAGAGGACAGCAAGGGGCACCGCCGGACAGTGAGTGTGCTCGGGACACAACACCCGAAGCGATGCCAAGGACTGTGCTACAAGCGGGAACAGGTCCATATGCGGAGTGACAGCGATAATATTAGCCAAAGAAAATACCCCATACAGGAACCGAAACCGATCGCAGTCTCGGGACGACGCTGGTCCCTGAAAAGAAGGTAAAAAACGATAAATTGTTTCCTAGTTGACCCTGAGGGGTAGACGCACCAGAGTCCAACTTAATTACCCTGCGCGAGTAGTTGTAAACTTACGCAGACGTTTACGACTATAGCCGGGCCTTCGGGAAGAGAGCACGACTCAGTTAACCTTTTTTGTGGGGCAGGTGAGAGGAGATCCATCTACCTTAAGTAGATTCTACCACTGTACAGTGTAATAACCACATAAGCATATGTGTACACCTTGTGTGGTCCATGCACATGGCTAGCCCGCCTTTAGGGTGCCATTGCACGGCTATGCCACCCACATTAATCTATTAGGTGTCCAGCCTCCCCAGTATACCACTTGTACCAAGGTCGGACATCACATTCACCTGTGAAGATTCCCGTTATTTTCGGTTCCAAAACTACCCAAAATGGGGCGTGCCTCGTATCCATATCCACGTCCCCTTGCGAGGTACTATAGTGTATCTGAATGAGACCATCCCCGACACCACGGATTCCATTGCTCCACAATCACTATCACGTGATATCGGTACCACTGATCCGCCTCCCTGCTCTGAACTTTTGCAGCCCCCGGACAGTGATTCCTGTCAATTCACGGAATTTAGGACCCTTGCTCTTGAAAAATGTCGGCGCTTCTCGATGAGGAAGGTAAGAAGTACTCATCAGAGTTCGTCAAATACGTCTCATACGTTAGGAAAACCCTGCTAGATGGTCACACCACCGGTGCAGCCGTCAAATCTATCGGTAAGCCGTACTATTCATGACACTGTGACGCAGGAAGTTGATGCACAGTGGTTTGTCATCGACGAAATGGTGGGACACAGGTACTAACTCGATGGGCTCATACAATACCATGTCCGTTGGTGCGGCGGCTTCCTACCATCAATTGACACAGATGAACTGGTTGAACATCTTCCCCAATCTGTTATCGTGCAATACCATCTTCATAATCACTCGGCCCTGCCCCAAAACATTGATCAAGCCCTCGTACGGTAGCCTCACGCCAAAGCGGTACGGCTACATCCACGATGGAGAATTAGGATCCCACCACTACTGTAGTTGAGAACAAGAAGAAGAAGGAAGCCCTGGAAGGGAATGGACAAATGAAGCCTTGAAGAAGGAAAGAAGACTCTTGGCAAAGAAGATCAAATGGCATACTATATACGCATTGATACCCCGAAAGGTAGAAGAAGAAGAATAACAGAGATGCACAGTCTACTGGAAGTTCATTAATATGTAGCTACCCACTATTTGGGCTCATAACAACCAGGCCAATTGGTAACTCAACAAGGCTCTATATCCTCAGGAGGAAGGTCTATCGAAACCCCGCTGGTTTCCATCATTGTGGTCCATTCTCGGCTGTAGTGCACCTTGCTTTTGTGCGACATCACTCGATATCATTTCGGATAAGCCAGCCCTCTGGAGGAACTGAGAGATCAAGGTGGTACGCAGGGCATCATTAATCGTTGATGCGGCCGATGCGCCCGATGTGGACGGAACTGGAACTGACGCAGCCAGAGGAGCCAAAAAAGGTTGAGCCGAAGCTACAGACACTGAAGGCCCTGCTCCATGACCCCCAGAATCTCCCGTTGCTACGGGCACGTTTCTGTAACCCTCATCAAGAACATAATCCAAAATTGGATCGTGCGGATCTGCCGCATGAAAGAACTCGTCTTTAGCGACAAACACAGTTGGGTATGCCACAGGTTTGGTTCTTTCTGCATCTCCAAGAATAAAGGCCTCGTCTCCAGTAATTCTCACACGCGTCCTCAAATCGTAATAGATGAAATTACCCGCTATGTGAGTTCTCCTTCCCGGTGATCGGTCACTTGTATCCAACTCATTTTTGTGAGCCGCCCAGTCCACTCTGTACTCCAATCGGTATTGTCGATAACATTGAGGAGGCTCGCCACCTCGGAAAAGTTTCCACTACCGCCAAGCGGCATTCTGAGACCAAGGCAACGGATGCGACGACGGAGAGTCAGTGAGATATACCAAAGATGATATTAGTCGTAGACCTTTTGGAGGAAATATACCGCCGTTCGCGCAGCTCACTATGTGCTCACAACGGACCACCACCCCGTGAACGGGTTGCTCATTAACCGGTTACCCACGTACCTGATGCAAGGTAGAAGCCCCAGGTAGCATCCCCGGCACGCCTTAGTCCACGCACAGGCGAATAGAAGCGGAACATATCTTCCACGCGTGTGGCGAGGGAGAATCCTATTCGCTTCGTTGTTCTCATAAGATATAAGATATCCCCAACAAAAGTGGCATCTTCGTTCGAAACGGATCATCCTTTGAGTAAAACGACCGTGATTCAGGTGGAAGATATCGAAAATCGGCGCACAATAGCGGAAACGTCCAACAAAGCACGTTGTTGTGAACAGGAACACCCTGGTACTGTTCAACGATGTTTGCAAGATGTGCGAGCTTCTCTCGATATTGGATCTTCCCAAGAGCTCCGTATAATTCCACGTCGAAACGGAAGTTAGTCGGCATTGGACGGTTTGAATAAGTTCTGTATAACCCCTGATGCGCCACCTTGATGAGGGCTGCTCCCGCGTTCGCGTTGCTTTCCACACGATAATGGATAATGGCCTGAGAAAGAACGGTGGTCCGGTGTGTCCGACTTTTCATAAGAAATCCATGCTCCCGGAGGGAGGTTTCCCGGCATCAATTGTTGTGAAGGCCCCTGCGACGTCTGTGGATTCTGTTGTTGAATCTGCATAGCAGGTTCATGGACCTGCTGAGCTGTTTGGTAGTTAGATGAGCACGGCGTAGCAGTTGCTGGAGGATGACTTGCTTGAGGCAGAGGAGCTGTGTTGAAGCCTACAACGAATTACGGAGGATTCCACTGCACCGCAGGTTAAGGTCCAACGTTGTTGGATGCTGCGGATGGATTTGGACCGTTCGAAGTCTCACCTTGCGCCTGATTAGCTGACGTGTTCGGGTTGATACTCATCGGAACCAGAGTAATCGGAGGTGAATCTGCGGATAATGTCGATGAATTGTTTAAGCTTGGAGGCGAAGATGTAATCCCATTGCGAGGAATAGACCTTTGCTTGTCGCAAGAAGAAGAGACAGGACTGGCCATGCTCAGGAGAAGGTTAACTAGGCACACGCTGCGGTATCAACCGTTGCTTACGGAGACGTTTTCACGCCTAAGGAGGGGGATATGTAGTGCAACGCGTTTGCGGAGGCTTATCGCATATTGGGACTCAGATATACGGAGTTACTGCATTGCGGCGGAAGCCTTCGATATATGAATCGGAAGTCAATTACTTGACGCCGAGGTTACTTGCACATGTTAATGCACATTAGCTTATTTGCCACTTTGGCACACGTAGCACAAGTCTAGTGGTGTCTGCAACTATTATTTAGTAATGGCTATATTGTATTTAGCTAATTTAATATAGCTCCCTGGTGACCCTCACCCCATTGCGTGGAAGTAGACACAACAACCGAGTGTTTGGCTCTAACCCAGAAAACCCTGGTGCTTGGGAAACTTCATCAGAGAGCCACCGACTGGTGCGGGACTAGTTACTACACCTTGTAATATCTCGAATGGCATTCTGCGTCGCGTTATGTTTGGCTCTGCGTGTTCCATTAACTGGTCTATAGTTTCTCTGATACAGGCAGCACCCCCGTGTTCGTTGGTGATTCCTCATTTATTTGTCGCCTGTCTTGCACTTCCTTTCCGGTTATAACGTACAACTGCAAGCCTGTCGTGACGGTGAGCCTCGGACTTTCACCCCACTACCGCGCCAACCACAGGTGGCTCTGTTTACTGTTGCTACCCTTTACAGAGGATGACCCGAATGCCCTCGCATGTCTTTCCGGAGAGTATTGCACCACATCTATAAGGTTCCTCAACGGGACGATCACGTACACCTCTAACTGCAGCGTTCACCTCTCTCAACCGAATACCATCGAGGTTATCCTTAAACGAAACGGGATGCACAACTGCAACCTTACGCACACTCCATACAACCATACCATCAAATTAGACCAACAATCATCAACCGTGCCTCTCACCTCATTGCAAGGTACATGCTTCCGCCAAATACTTGGGTAAATCCGCGCCATTACGGATTGCACATGGCCTGACATAAATTATTCAACAAATCAATTAGCAGAGCACATGAAACAGCCGAAAGCACACCACTGGCAGGCATTCAAGGCAATTCTTCGATATCTTCAACACTCCAAGTCTCACGGACGACTTTACACAGCCACGAATACTCCCAGTTCATACAGAAGTTAAAAGCTAAGCACATACAGCGACTCGGATTATTCGACCTCCAATAACCACAAATCTATACCTAGAAACGTGTAGCATTCAGGATGCAACTGATTCGGAGTGCCGATTATCGCTTAAGTTGGGGGATGCAACTCATCAATTGACGTTTTGAGGTTAACGCTACTGAGCGACAGCTATGAAAAGAACTGTCTCATGGGTGGACACTAGTGCAGGTGTACACCTATACCACCCTGGCACCCATTGCCAAATAATTTATTCGATATTTTATTCTAGTGCCAAATAGTGGCTAACCACACGTGTAGGCTTGACAGTGAGGCCGTTGCGCTGCCATTATGGGCCTAGTAAAGGGCTGAAGCCCAGGTGAGGAAGGCGGAGGCCAACCAACAACCAACTTCTTACCCAAGTGGTAAACTACAGGAATCCTTAGTCGTTTAAAACATTGGAGCGCCTGTACCATCAGTGCCTAACGGTATCTGAGCTACAGCTCTCGTTTCGAGGATCTCCTCATATTCCTGTCATTACTGACTCCCGTTTCGCCCCTTTTACTTGGCGTTGTGTGCTGTTTTCTCAGGTAATCCTGTGCTGTACTCGACACCGAGATCTCCGAACCCTCCAAGTCTTCGTCTGTTCGTGCACTCACGAGACCTCACCGTTTGGCACCCGAGTATGTGTTACTAGAAAGTCGCGCGCAAGGCGGCGCCCGCTTACGCCGCTACCCGTGGATATCCACCTTTGATACCGAGACCCTACAGACGTTGGCAGAATACCACAAAACGTACATTGCTTTGGAAAAACACTAATTTTGCTTCAAAAAGCAAAATATCGTGTACTTGTCTACAACAGAAGACGAATAGATATCTGCAACGTGTGCCACGCATAACATTCAATGGCTTCGAAGGCTCTTACACTCAAATTATGTACGAGAAACAACGCCAACACCGCAATTTATCGATAACCGGTCCGCCATGCTCATAGAGGAAAGCCAAGCCCCGACTGAACGCCGAAAGTACTTGGACTTAAAAAAAACTACGTGCAGCATCAATTCAATGCAAAACACACCCGACTGTCCCGAATAACAACAAATGATATACTAGCAGATATTCTGACAAAACCGCTGCACAGAAATAGATTCAGACAACTACGAAAAGGACTTCAAATGACAGCAACCCCCGCAAGCGTCGAAATGCAGCAACTGGGAACTGTCAAATAGCAAAATCTAGACCATTGCTGCATTGTTCTTTTTGAAAGTCAAACAGCATTACAGTGAAGAGAAGTTACATAAGCCAAGACAGCACCACCTCCAAGTGAACGAGAGGTACGACCTTTCTTTCACAGAATTTTCAAGGTCAAGTGCTGAACGAAACATATTTCTGACTTTTATTGTAAATTGGAGAAGTGTCACTGCAAACCCAACTGCTCTTTTTGGTACAGATCGAGCGTGGTTGTTGGGGAAGAAAATATCTCTTTCATTATTGCAGGCGGGGTTGAAGGAAAACGCTTCTGTAGAGAGGGGGAAACTGAAAAATTGCGATAAAAGTGAAGAACGGGAAGAAGGAGACCAGGTTTAACAGATACTTACAGTATGTTTATATCTCAATTTGACCATGGCCTATATGCTACATGATTATTATGATCCAAAAGTAAGTACATGTCTCGAACTCGCTACATCAACTGATCGACTGGTATTTATTAGCTTTCTACGTATGGACTTGGACATGCGTTTTTGATACTCTACGAGGAAAACACTAAAAATTAATTCATGTTTAATAAGCTAAGAATTAGAAACAAATCTGATGGAACGATTTCGAAGCGCTTCTTCCATGGGATTGCTCGAAAGCAACTCCCAAATTGTGGGCAACAGACAAAATAGATTTTTGTCCATGTCCATATGTAGAAAGGGCCTTACAGCGGCAGGCGTTTCTAGATTTGACAGTCCGTAACATTTGACTGATTATGAAATAAATTTGGAGAATTTTTGCTCCTGTTTGCTTTTATGCACATTCCGATTCTGTATCTTGGGAGCCTTTGCACACATCTCTACGCTGTTACAGTCACAGGTGGTCACCGCAACCACTTGCTCGCCATAGTGCCGAGTGCAAAGTTTATGACCTTTTGAATCTCCCGCTCGCTTTCTCAAAGCCTCTCAGAGTACTTCCACACCAGGTACTTGCGCAGGACCTTTCCGTTCCCCTCCTGGCATACGAAGGGCCTTGTTAATTCCGTTCCAAGTCACGCACTTTGTCTTGCTACCAGTCCCTGTATTTTGTCTTGCCGAAAGTAACTCCAACACAACAAAGCATGTTCTCCTCCCTCAAAATGCAACTTGGTACGTATGAATATGGCTTTTCTAAGGGGTGATGTGGATGCACCCAGGCGTCTGGGACATGCATTTCGGGAAACTGTTTGAACGTCCCTGGGTACTCTGTGTCTGTCATTAATCATCATGACTGCCACGGCGCCAAGGGCTGCTATAGCTACATCATATCTATACCGGACAATACAGCTGTTTCTCGCCCAGTCACAAAAAGAATTGTAACAAGAAGAAACCTTGCCCATTGTTTTTATTGGAGATACATGAAGCACTTAGAGCAGCACTATAGTTTCATCTGTTCAGAGAGGAGTCTTTCTGCTAATCACACGCCCACAAACAATGCGAAGGGTGCACAAATTTTTCTTCTGGGCTATAAGGACTCTTTTTTACTGCAGACACTGTGCGAACCGATTTGTAGAAAGCATTCGTCAAGATTTTGTTCAAATGCAAGAACTGTAACGCCATTTGTTTACTCGCTTTGGGCACTGACTTCATCAATAACCGTGAAACGTTTTGCGGATATTCTCAATGAAAGTGAAGTACTCCCCATTTACTGTAGCTTAGACGATCAAACCCAAACTTTGGGTGTAGTTGTGCCTAGGAGGACGTCGAGCACAGTGTGGAAGGTGCCGGTGGTAATCCAAACTTTGAAAAGTATTTCCTCCAGAACATGGTCACTGTATTCGACAGGGGAGTTCGAGGCACCGCTCCTTACTGCCGCTGTGTTCTGCTCCCTATTGGCGAGAGCCATGGAATTTTTCAGAGGACTACAGGACTTTCGTCACAAGGAATTCTGATCGTTCGAGTCCCGCCTGGGTGTTCATTATTCATACGACTGGAAGGTTATTTTGCTCCGAACAGCGTGAAGCAGTACCATGGGTTCCAGGAGTTGGGTTTGTGGTTATGGCCTAATCGCCTGTATCTTGAGAGGCGACCTCCTCCAATCGATGTAGACCTTCTATATCTACATTGGCTAGCCATCGCATACAGAAATCAGTCGAAAGTTCGCGTTGATATTCCAGCCATGATATTGGCATTTCCTCCTGCACTATGAGAAAACAGAAACAAGTTGCACCTGTTCTTGGGTTCTTTGAACTCTTTTTAGATCACTTGCTAAAGATAATGAGGAGCAACCTAGTAGAATGTTGGTATAATGTAGAATGGATGTCATTCATATTTGATTGTGTTTAGCAGTTTTACGACGTCAAATTCCGAGGTAATAAGCAATTGTATATTTTCGACGTTACTTAGCTTGATCTCCGCCTCATCGAAGCCACTAGAATCCAATGATTCAATACATGATAATTCCATTTCACCCATGTCGTTATCCTCATCCTCGCTTCCCTCCCATGGCTCACCTTCCATAAGGCTAAGCTGAATTTCAGTTACCTTGTTCTGGCATTTTTGACAGTCAAATTCGCTTCCTATACATTCCACGCCCTGTTTTACAAAAGTACACTGCCTTGTGATGGAGCTCCCTTTGCACCTACACTTTGCTAGTAGTTCTTCCGTTGGAAAATGTGCGGTGTCATTGCAGAAGGGGAACAGCTTTCAAAAGGCTACTTCTTTTGCAGCTGATGCAATCTTCTACGATCCCAACTGCTTGTTTCATGCCATGTCCATTATCAACGAAGCCCACAGTTTGGATGGAATGGCGCATATCTCTTTCGAAAGTACCCACTTCCCCCGCTGGCATCGTTCCCCATGTTTTGAAAACCACCGGCCCACCTCTGACATCATCTGCTGCGTCTCTCTCGGGGAAATCCGCACCTCATCACTGCTTGATATGTGCATGAAACTGTTCAATGTATCATAGAGGGATTAATGCACTGAGTAGCTGCAAAACGTCCTTGATAGAGAGTAAGAATGAATGAATCGTGATGCAAAAACCAGACGAATTGTTGATTCCACAGCCCTGCCACACACGTTTCGAGAACTGTCCATTTTTTGCATGCAAAACTGAAGTGCAACGCCCTCAGGGAGGGATTCTAGGTACTTGATCGTTTTCCTGATATTATCGGTTGTGTAGTGTGTATATGAACTACGCCCCACAATGGTGGGTATGGACACATGGGACACGGTTTTGGGTCAATTGGCGGTTGGCCACAGTAGTGGATGTTGCCACGAAATGTGGAGTATTTTAGTTAATATTATTTATTATTTTCACACCCATTTCTGGGAAGCTAGTACTTAGTACGACGGCGCACTGCCGTCGCACCAGTAAACCTTCCCCAACAAGGGACCCCAACCTCGGGAATTGGCTTTAGTTGTTGCCGCTTGCGCGCGTACTCTACTCCTCCTTGGAGGGAAACGCCGTAAACCACGGGACATCTAACCCCCTTGCACATCTAAAGAAGCCCATCCTTGGGAGTATAATTGTTCCAATCATATTGGTGTTTCGCCCTGTATAGGGAGTCCTGTCCACCGGCATTGCCGTATCTATTCGTCGCTCTCGCGACTCACTTTGTCCTTCTTTCCTCCTCTTCGCCCTTTCTTTTTCCCCTGTTTAGGGTAGCACCTCCCGCTATCCGCGGCCCTCGTGTGCGCATCGGCTCACACACCCCCACTTAGGTGGAAACATACCTCTACTGAGGATCACACCCCGCTCACGCGGATACCGATTCTTCGCCTTCACCTCCCTGCGCGAGTCGCGACAGGTGTCCCTGGTCTTACAAACCGGCTTCGCCGTGACACTTCTGGGAGGGCTCTAACCAACTGGGTTCACCTCGTGAGAGGAAGATCCCGAACGTCTTTCGGTGTTTTTCCCCTTTGGGGCATTGCACCACAAAGTGGTCTCCCGACCTAGAATCGGTTTTTGTTTTCCCTTTTACGAGGTTTTTTTCTTTTTTACAGGAAGTTCCGTGATCGTTTCCCGTCGTAACGGTATTTTCTCATGTCGAGAAATCCCTCCGATGCGGAGCCAGTGGTTACGCGTAGTCGCTCCTGCAACAACGCGGACACTTCCGAAGTTCGGTTCGTACCCCGTATCCCTATACGGACAAGTTCCAGCCGTACTGGCGCCGCCGCATCGCGGAATGATACCCCCGACCGGGAACCCCGGAACCTCCTTTTGCCCTCGTTATCACCCCCGCAGGGGAATGCAGCATCGATTCCGGCTGTTGCCGCAGTGCCCCAGGCACCCCGGCCTGCTCCCGCTGTCGCGGCTTCAAGCGCCCGTGGAACGGGCGATAACACCCCCCAGGGGACTTCCCTGGAATCCCAGGTCCGCGCTCTGTGGACCGCCCATGACACCCTTGTAGGGGAACTAAAATCCCTCCAAGAGGTGGTCTTGGGAACCCCCGTAAAGGAGGTCGCCGAGGAACTCCGTATTTTACGGTCTGACGTCAACTCCGTGTTGGAGAGTTTGGAACAACCCACCACTTTCATCGAAGGAGTTGAAGCCCGATTTAATCAGATTGGTGCCTGCCTGGAGACGCTGGAGCAGTTCGTCCCTCATGGACAAACCATCCCCGGATGATCCGGTAAACGAGGCATCGCACAACGACCAGCTTGCTGGGAAGAAGAAACGCCGTCATCGACGGAAACACCACCGAAAATATTCGGACTCCGATTCTTCGACATCGTCGGACTCATCCCGAAACCATTCGGTTAGCTCGAGCTCCTCGGACTCCGACTCGGAGGACGAGAAGCGAGGCTACTCCTCCCTCTCGAAGCGGTCATCAGCCACTGAAGGTGTGGTCCGAACCCGCCAGAAGGGGAGAAGACACCCCGGTCTTCGGGAATTGAAACCGACAAACCCCGGATTACCGGAAGCTTTTATCATACCGGTACTACCGGCTCGAAGACTCGTTACTTGGACGTACGCTCCGTGGTACGGGAAAGGTGCGAGAATGCATTAAGCGAATGCAGCTCTCGCTCCGCAACCAGTATTTTACTGGAGAGGACCCAGTCCTAGTACTGGATTTCCTATCCCGCTTTGTAGCGGAGGCCGATATCCTCGGTATGAATGAGGGACAAGCCTATTTGGCTTTACCGTATTTCTTACGGGGAGTGGCGGAGGACCAATACAACTCTGTCAGAGGATCTTCTCGTGCCTCCGAGGGAGGAGTTACTTGCTGGCCGGAGGCTATGCAGTATCTATTGCGCTCCTACGCCACAAACACCGCTATTCAGCAGGCTATCCTCGCTTTGCGAGATACACGCCAGCGTGCTGGAGAGACCGAGACCGATTACTCGGTGCGCCTTAACAAGGCTTTCCACAGATGTGGTAACGTATACCCCGCTGGGGAGCGCAGTACCATGTTCATCGATGGTCTTGACCCGGCAATCCGGAGTTTAGTTACCCGTTATCGGGAGGACAAGCGAAGGATCACCTACCTCGAGCTGGTCCAACACGCTCGAGCGGAAGGGGGTGCACTTCGTGCAAGAACTCCGAACAATCGGTCTAAATCCGCCAAGGCGTTGTTGCTGGAAAGCGAAGCTTCCTCTCTCCCGCTCACCGCGGATGGGAACCCTGGAAAGGGATTTGATACCGTGCATTTAGTGCAGGGGGATGGTGTGTCGATACCCACCGGTGATTTGCCGTCAACGACGGAGATGACCCGTGATACGGGAACGGAAGACCCCGTTTTCTACAGTGGTAACAGTCGGGTTCAACCCCAACGACTCCCGTTTTCAAACGGTCAATCCCGTTATCAACGGCCTGGATGGACTGACACCCGCCCTGCGGTTCGCTTCTCCGATACTCGGAATAATAATCCGCGTGTCGCGGTGTTGGCTCTCATATGCCACCTGTGCTATACCCATGGCCATACCTCACCTCAGTGTATTTGTTCACTGAAGTATATGGCCAAGGTAGTGGCAAATTATGAGGCCCTCACTCCAGAGGAGAAACGTTCCGTCCCGACGGCTTCTTACCTCCGTGCTAAAACGGACTTTTCCCACGCCCTACCACAGACCCCGCGTGCGTGGCAAGCTTCATACACCCCGATTCGGGAGATCACGCAAACATCCGTTGCAACCCCCGCTTATGCGGATAGAAACCCCCATCAACGGGATGAAGCACTCGTTGTCGAGGAAACCAACCCACCGCCGAAGGTGGAAAACTAACTGAGGGAGTCTCCCCTTTGGGAGAGGCGTCCTCAAGAACGAGGCTGTTGTCGCCCGAGGCGTCCTCGCCTCGCTACCCGGTGAAAGTCCTCTCGAGGAAAGACACCGCTGACGCGGACTCTGCGCACCTCGGTGTGTTGCGTCGCCCGTGGATACGGAGTAAAAATCCCCGGATTCCCGGTAGAGTCTTGGTCTTGGCCAAACGCAATTATAAGGTCTATGCCGACCTTGGCCTTGATCCCCAGTTTATGGTGAGGTTTCTCACCGTCCTGGATACAGGTGCAGGCCCCAACTTCGTTGTGGAATCATTGTTACCCCCGCTTGTGCGGTCGCGTATCCGCTCTGACGCGGTCCCCGACATTTCGGATGCGAACAACAATCCGTTACAAACGGTGGGCACAGTGGACCTCGTCGTGAGACTTGGTACCTCTGTGGTGAAGTTGGACTTCATCGTTTGCCGTTCATTGGCAGCACCAGTCATACTGGGATGTGATTACTGCGACAGATTTGTCGACGCAATCAGGCCCCGCCTCAGGCGTGTAGAACTTGACGACAGATCGTCGGTTCCGATTGTTTGCCGCCCGCTAAAGCGGTCCTCTCGGAAACAAGTTCCGCTCCCTGCTGCGCAGGAACCACCGCCCGCGTCCCGCGAGTCCACCAAGCTCTGCGTCGCTGCCTCGGTTTCTATACCGGCTGAGTCCCAAGTCTGGGTGCAGGTAAATTCCCGTCAACACGGTCTTCGGGTTATACCACCCCTCGCCTCGTTGTACGAAAAATCCCAGCTGGCGCTGGCTAATGGAATTGTCTCCATTTCCCCGGATGTCCCTTTCCGGATATTGGTTGCCAACCTTGGCAAACACCCCCAGTATCTGGTCAAACACCAAGTAATTGGGAGTGTAACCCCCCATCCTATGGGAATGCTGCCAACAAAGATGACAGCCGCCGACGTACTCGGAGTTACCACCTCTTCTGAGGAGTTCGCCCCGCCGTCCGAAGACGTCAAGTCTAAGGAGGGGGAGGAAACCGCTACTTCAGCGTCGAACATACCGAGTAACTCTGAATTGGAATTGCGAACCACACCTGTTCCACAGGACAATGCTCTATCGAGCAACGACCGGATTGATCCGGAAAAAGCACTTGAAGCGCTGGACCTCAGCCACGTGCGAGAGTCGCACCGCGACAAACTCCGTACTATGTTACGGGAATTCACCACAATGTGGGATGGCTCGCTTGGCGAGATTAATGCAACGGAACACCGGATCGATTTAATCCCCGGTGCGCGACCAGTTGCACAACCCCCTTACAGGGCAGGTCCGAATGCTCGGGAAGAGGAGCAGTCCCAAGTGGACAAGATGCTCCGCGCAGGTGTGATTGAGCCCGCTCAATCACCCTGGGCATCCCCAGTTGTACTGGCTTTAAAGGCCGACGGAACCTGGAGGTTCTGTGTCGACTACCGCCGGCTCAATGCCGTGACTGTTAGGGACACGTACCCCATTCCTCGTATGGACGAGTGCATTGACTCCCTTGGAGACGCCACCGTGTTCACGGCCCTTGATGCCAATTGGGGATATTGGCAAGTACCTGTCAGACAGGAGGATCGCGACAAAACCGCATTCACCTGCCATGCAGGAACGTACCGCTTCAAGCGGATGCCATTTGGGTTAACCAACGCCCCCGCCACCTTTCAGCGTGCAGTAGATATTCTACTCAACCGCTTTAAGTGGCGGAGTTGTCTGGTCTACCTTGATGATATTATCATCTTCTCCAACTCGTTGGACGACCATCTCACTCACGTCCGAGACGTGCTGACCGTACTCCGCGATGCGGGAATTACCCTCAAGTTGAGGAAATGTGAGTTTTTCACAGATACTGTGAAGTATCTGGGTCACATTATCCGTCCTGGACGGTTAGCGATCGAGAAAGCCCGAGTCAAATCCCTCGTTGAGGCGAAAGAACCCCGTACTCAAACGGAACTGCGCTCCTTTCTGGGGCTGGTCAACGTCTATCGACGGTTTATCCCGAACTTTTCGGATACTGCAGCGCCCCTGAACGCGTTGTTGCGAAAGGGGAACCCCCCAAAACTGGGAACATTTACGCCCGAGCAATCGGAAGATTTTAACTCCTTAAAGGAGGCTGTCACATCAGCACCAATCCTACATCTCCCATAACTTGGGTTGCCATACTCCGTAGATACGGACTCGAGCGACTACCAAGTCGGGTGTGCTCTTTTTCAAACCACTCCCGAGGGGGAACGACATCCAATTGGTTATTGGTCGCGCTTGCTCAATGCTCATGAGCGGAACTACTCCGTGTCGGAGAAAGAGTGCCTTGCCGTCGTATGGGCGAAGACCACTCTGCGCCCCTACCTTATGGGAGTTCACTTCACCGTGTACACGGATCATTCCTCATTGAGGTGGTTAATGAATATCTCCGACCCGTCGGGACGCCTCATGCGCTGGAGACTCCGCCTCGCGGAATATGACTTTTAAGTCATTTATAAAAAGGGCGCGCAGAACACCCAGGCCGACGCCTTATCGCGGTTACCCACAAGTGGGGAAGCACTCCCAACGGAGGATGATGAAATCCCATGTTTCATGGCCATAGACCCGGATGATCCGGAATGTGCCGTCGAGGCTGGGCCCGAAAAATGGGACGAGGATGCTGATTTTGACGAACTACTCGCATCGCGAGATGAATCTGAGAACCCGTTACCGGGAAAGTTTGTACCGGTATCACCGGAAGAAATGATCCGAGAACAATTCGGCGACCCATTCTGTACGAGGATTCGTGCCCGTCTTAACGGTGGTGAAGATCTCCCTTTCGGGGTAAACGACAAAGGCTACCTCGTAAGGAAGGTCGAAGCCCGCCCACAGATTGTGGTACCTCATTCCCTGCAGTCGCGGGTGTTACATCTATCACACTACGCCCCCATTGGAGGTCACCCAGGTGGGAGGAAACTCTACCTAACCCTGCGAAGGGATTTCTATTGGCCCGCCATGGCGGTGGATTGCTACGCAACTGTGCGGTTTTGTAGCGAATGCGCGAAGAATCGCGTCAAGCTCCGCAAAAATGCAAAGAAGATGAAACTATTCCCCGCAATGGTGCCGCTCGAGTTTATCGCGATCGATATTCTCGGACCACTACTCACCACGAAACGTGGAAACAAGTTTCTACTTGTCATTACCGACCGCTTTTCTAAGCTGGTACGGACTGTCCCTCTTCGGAGGATAACCGCTCTCACGGTGGCCCAGGCTCTGGTGACGCACTGGATTTTTGGGCTACGGTCCCCCTGTGGAGGTGCTCTCCGATAACGGGAAACAGTTCGTGAGCAAGTTCTTCCAGGATGTTTGTCGCATCCTGGATGTCAAGAACTTGTTCACGACTACCTACCACCCCCAGTGTAATGGGCAAGTTGAACGGTTTAACCGGACGTTACTCGCGGCGTTTCGTTCCTACGCCGCTGACCACCCAACGAATCGGGATCTCTACGCTGATGCGGTAACCTACGCGTACAATACGCAGGTACACCGGACTACCGGAGTTTCGCCATTCGAGTTGGTTCTATCTAGAACACCCCCGCCTGTGGCGCTCGAACCCCAAGCTACCTTGGACAATTTCCCATCTGTGGGTATCTACCGGCAGCAATGGAAGCAATGGCTTTCCAAGCTGGTCCCCGCTGCGCGGAAGTCTATGGCACGGGCCCAAGCCCCTTACAAGCGGGATTTTGATGCTCGCTTGCGAAGAAAACCGTCCCCGATTTGGGAGAATAACTACATCTTGATCAGGGAGGAGTACTACAACCCGGAACGGGAGAAGCGCCATAAACTCTCGCCTGTGGCGGATGGACCATTCAAGGTCATCTCTGTGAACACCGACACTGTCGTGGTAGAGAGGGGCGACACGCACGAACGGATTTCCCGTGATCGTGCTGTCCTTGCCCCTCCTCCCTCGTCAGAAGTAGTCCTGGATTCAGGCAACCCCGTTTCTACGGACTCTGCAACACCGGAACCATCCGGGAGTACTAGGCCTACGGTACTACCACACCCCAGCCGGGGACTCTCAGACCTACCGACTCTGTCGGACTCACCGGCTCAGCCGGGTAATTCGGGCCTCTCAGCGCCCGCCCCTACCACGTCCGCCCCCCTGGCGCGAATTTGCACCCGCCAGGCGGGGAATGTTATCCCTTATCCCGCCGCTCCGTCTAAGGAGGGGGAGGAGAACACTCGTTTTCGAGGAACGATATCGCCGCCGCAACGGGAAACACACCGTAACATACGGAACACTGACCGTGGAGCACGGAGTATGTCACGCGACACTAATCCCCCGTTCCTGGGCAGTGCTGTGCAACAGGAACCAGACGCCCAGGCCACGCAAAAGCGGCAAATACACCGTTTGTCACGGGAAAACGAGAAGCCCCCCTCCAATACCGCAGCAGCGGAAGTGCAATCGCCCGATCCCTCCCCGGAGGCATCGCCACAAACGCGGAAAATATACCGTGCTACACGGGAAGTTGAAGCGCAACTACCGCACACCCCTTTCAGGGAAGGATCCCCGATAAGGGAGTATGGTGACGATTGCCCCCAATCCCCTGAGCAGGGCGATGCCTCGAAGCCGCCGTTGGCGGAAGTGCCCGCGGAAGCGGTTCAATCAGGTCGATCAGACCCGCGCCTTGCGGAGAAGAGGCGCCCAGATACACCAGCGCCGCTGGGAAATCCCCACACCCAACCTGGGGAAAAAGGCAGCCAAGCCGCAGCCGAAGCTTCAGGCCCTGGCCCGCAAGCGCTGGAAACGCCTCCCGTCGTCGACGGAATTGAAGCCCCCGTTCCGGGGAATAATTTGCGCCACCTCCCGCAACGCTGCGGGGAAGAACCGAGGAACTCGGAAAAAGCGCACCCCATCACACGCTCGAAACCGGTCATACCGGACGCTGCTCCTCCGCGTGGAGACGGTGCACCGCACTTAGCGGCCAAGCCCCTGAAAAGGGTGTCATCGGCACCTGCCCGGCACCCCCCAAAGGGGAATTTTGACCAAAATACCGGTGTACCGGAGTTAGCCCCAGGCAACCCGTCAGTAGCCGGGGACACCACGGCATCGCCGGAACGTATGGTGCAGAGCGCTGGTGCGCCTGGCAGGGAGGCGGTTTGCCACCCAATCACCGTGTCGCACGGGACCCCCCAGGGGATTGTGGAAATGCCGGTTCCGCAGGAGCGGTCATCTTCCCGCAAACCCGCGGTTCGTGATCTCAACCGCGAAGGCGGAGCCCAAGTCCCCCGCCGACTGGCGGTTCGCCCGCAATACTGCGAAAGCGGAAATGAACCTGCCCCAATGGGGAATGACTTGCCGGTGAAAACCGTGGCACCACACACCCTCTTGAGGGATATCTTCCCACATGAGCAGCGGCCGCTATCACAGCGCACGGCAACGCCGGAGTTATCGCCGAACACCCTGCTAAGGGACATTATACCGCACAGCGGGCAGCCCCCGCAAGGAAGTACAACCACCACCCGGCACAGCCGGCAGATCTACGAACGAGAGTTCGTAGTAGACCGACTTGTCGGACACACCTGGGACCAGGATGGTATTCTACAATACCGCGTCCGCTGGTACGGGTACGACCCCAGTGGGGATACGTGGGAGCCAATACAACACCTCCCACGGTCGCAGGTCCTGCGATACCACCGTCAAACGGGAACTGCAGCCCCAGCCACGCTGGTTAATGCCCAAGTTGGGTAACGTTGCCGCGCGAGCGGAGAGCGATAGGAAAGGATAACAAGGTAAGGTCCGTCGAAGACGGGGAACTCCACCGAGAAGCGCCGTTCTAAATGGGAAAGTTTATTCAAGGGAGCAGCTAGCTCCCCACAATACTACACTACACTAACTGGCAAAGCCAGGGAAGGAACACCAGGAAACTGGACAAAAGGGGCTCACTCTTCGCCGTTGCCCCGGGCGTAACCACCAGCAAGGCGGTAGGCCAACGCGTCCGCCATGGTGGTGACATCCCCTGATACCTCGGCAGCACTAAGACCGGCACCCCAGAGAAAAGGTGCGATGATCTCGTTTTCATTCGCCGTCACCCCGCTGGGGATAGAAGGTCCGGCACTTGCCGCCGAAGGGACAGCAGCCGGCTCGGCCGGAGATACCCCCTCTGGGAAAGCTTCCGCGATAGCGCCGGTTTCCTCTACGTCCATCTCCCCGGGTTCTTCCGGTTCGTTATCCACCATTGGGTCATCCCCGCCGTATGCGCGGTAGTAGTCGTCAGAATCGACGTACCCCACCGGGTGGTCTTCCGGCACATGCTGGGGCGTATCGCGAAGCTCGCGCGCCTCCTCGGAGGAAATTTCCCGGAACTCCCAGGGGTCGAAGTAGATAAAATCCCCCGCAAGGGCGGTGTTTCTACCGAGTCCCGGACCACCGGTGTTATCGCTGCCGCCATCCAGACGACCGCTTTGCTCCAGCGGGACCTCACTCCAGCGAACGCTGTCGATGTACCCAAGTAATTGGAGGACCTCTTCATTGTTGGCCTGGCCCCCAAGGGGATGCGAAGATCCAGGTTTCGGATCGCTGCCCGCACACGCAGTTGAAGGAACCAGAGACGATACTGGTCGTACGCCTCGTTGAGGATACAAGCCGCAGTGCGGGCCGCCCACTCCGTAACCACTACGGACCACAACCCCGACCGGGGATCCTGCATGAGCAGCGAACCGAGGTACGTAAGTACCGGCGGGAGTTCTAAGTAGCACCCCCGGCAGGCTTCATGGAAGCGCCACCACTCGGGGAGTGCTACATACCGACCTAGTCGGTGAGGCGGCGCAATCCGCTCTATCTCCACGTTCTGATACGGGATAAAATACCCGATTCGGGATCGCCAACGCCGCTCGTAGCGGATGAAGTTTTGGAGAAAGTTGGACCGGTATTGCCGGGGAAGGTACCTGAACTCCGCCCGAATAATCGGTCGCTCCCAACAAAGAGCTCCTTGCCGCGCTGCGGGGAAATTCCTCCAAGCGAGGGTCTCGAGGCGGAACAGGTTCTTGCCGTACCCAATCTCCCCGCGAGTGCGGAAGTAGCTAACGTCGAAGCCAAACTCCGGTGGGACCGGTACATCGAATGGAGCCCGGCTCTGCCGTTGGTACGCCATGCGCGTCAACGCGGTCTGCGCCGCAGCGACGGTCTCGCCCGAATTTCTTCGGAGGTGGTGACGCGGAATCGCAATCCGGTGATGCCAATCCCACGATGTGGTGACTGCTCTGGGCAGATCCCGCGGAAGGGTGTCTGAGCCATCCGCATAAGCGGTGACCAATCCCTCATTGAGGACAGCGACCGGGTCAAACCACGGGGCAAGGCGCAGGCGCGACGCGTGATTCCGATTCATCGGGTTGAGCCCCACCAGGGTGTTGTAGGTTGGCCAGTTGGACACCGGAGTGGCTCCGGAGGACACCACCGAAGGTGGTAGTGCGAAGGGATGGTTGGCTGCAGCAGCCATATTCCCCGGTTGTACCGGATTTCGATCGCCCTGAGGCAAGGGAACTGACCGGAAACCGGTGGTGTATCGCCCGAGAAGCCTCGGAGGTTGGCTGAGGTTGTTGATGTTGTTGTCGTCGTTCATTTCTCCCTTGTCGAGGGTGGCTGTTGTTGTCGTTTGTGCGCTTGGTGACTCTGATGCAGAGGGATTTACCGGAGAACCGGAGACAGAGCACGCGTTTTTATCACCCATTTTCGTCTGGGAATCCTCCGCGTCCGCGGTCGTTTTCCCGTCTTAGGGGGGATATGAAGTGCAACGCCCTCAGGGAGGGATTCTAGGTACTTGATCGTTTTCCCGATATTATCGGTTGAGTAGTGTGTATATGAACTACGCCCCACAATGGTGGGTATTGACACGTGGGACCCGGTTTTGGGTCAATTGGCTGTTGGCCATAGTAGTGGATGTTGCCACGAAATGTGGAGTATTTTAGTTAATATTATTTATTATTTTCACACCCATTTCTGGGAAGCTAGTACTTAGTACGACGGCGCACTGCCGTCGGACCAGTAAACCTTCCCCAACAAGGGACCCCAACCTCGGGAACTGGCTCTAGTTGTTGCCGCTTGCGCGCGTACTCTACTCCTCCTTGGAGGGAAACGCCGTAAACCATGGGACATCTAACCCCCTTGCACATCTAAAGAAGCCCATCCTTGGGAGTATAATTGTTCCAATCATATTGGTGTTTCGCCCTGTATAGGGAGTCCTGTCCACCGGCATTGCCGTATCTATTCGTCGCTCTCGCGACTCACTTTGTCCTTCTTTCCTCCTCTTCGCCCTTTCTTTTTCCCCTGTTTAGGGTAGCACCTCCCGCTATCCGCGGCCCTCGTGTGCGCATCGGCTCACACACCCCCACTTAGGTGGAAACATACCTCTACTGAGGATCACACCCCGCTCACGCGGATACCGATTCTTCGCCTTCACCTCCCTGCGCGAGTCGCGACAGGTGTCCCTGGTCTTACAAACCGGCTTCGCCGTGACACCTCTGGGAGGGCTCTACCCAACTGGGTTCACCTCGTGAGAGGAAGATCCCGAACGTCTTTCGGTGTTTTTCCCCTTTGGGGCATTGCACCACAAAAACAATTCTATGTTTATGGACCTCAGATAAGTGTCAAACAGCATTACAGTACAAAAACCATACATAAGCTAGGCGACGACAGACAAAGAGGTAAAGAGACAGTCAGTGCCTCTCACCCACAGGTTATGGGCAAACGCTACATGCGCCATTAACTCCCACCGCTCTTGACCCACCACAAAAGTCCACAACAACTCCCCCATCCGTACGAGCAGCACGGCATCTCGGCCGCAAACCTGGCAAGAATCCTCACGTACAAGACCTCTACACCAACTCCATAATCACCCAGAACGATAACCACATACCCCGCGACACCACTGAACTTCCCACACCCTCCATCGCAGCCATGGAATCAGAGAAGGCGCCCAAAATACCAAACCTTCACACTTTCAAGTATGCTCTGTGGTACTTAGCACTCAAAACCTACGCGGCCATCATTGAAGTGCTCCCACACCTCCAACAAAATCCACCCCTTCACGCAGACTTCAATGCTCAGAAACTGTTCCACAACAAGCAAAACCGCTTGTTAGCTGCAGTACTAGGCATCGTTACCATAGACATACTCGGTCTACTCCTCGTTCCTGAAGACGAACCAACACCTCACAGCCTAGTGGAACGAATCATCCACCACATCAATCAGTCCACCAAAGACGACCACCAGTTTCTGAAAGCAGAAGCCAAAAACATCTGATGCAACGTAGAATCTCCGATCGAAACCTACCTATCAGAACAAATCAAAGACAGGCAACGCATGATCGTGGCGAAATATCCTGGAATAGGAGATGAAGAAACCACAGTTGACTTCATAATCGCTGCACTCAGATTTTCTCAGACTCTTGCCCCCATCCTAGCACCCATACTAGCCAACAAACCGATTACACTCAAGACCTTGACTCGCGTGTTCAAATCGCTTGCCACCCTTTACCGCCCCGCTCACAGCGGACCTCACATCACTGCAGGTACACCAAGAATCACCGGGGACTATGGACCAATACATAAACACTTCACCTCACGGCAACACTTCAACCGCCCGCCGTAATTGGGAAAATGAATCCCATACCACCAACTATGCTCATACCACAAAGCCCTTGGCAGAAAATGCAACCACACCGATGTCCAATGCAGGGACCCAAACCACCCCAAGAATCTCACAGGCAAACCCCAAGCCCATCTAGCACATACCAGCTTGGCATATCCAACACAGCACCAGTATGCATATCAACCCATCGCCCAGCCCACAGCATACCCATCACTTCAGCCACCAACGACAACCACACTCAACCAAATCGACCTCACCTTGGAAATTGGCAGTGAAGCCAATGTTATGTTAATCCTAAAGAGTGGCGCGCATCCCACGCATCTCACGTGCCCCAGACCCACCATGAACCCTACAGCCACAAAACTCCTAACTCATTCCGCCACGCATCAGACAACAAGATGCACTCATCATGGAATCATCCACCTGCACACGAACAGAAATAAGAAGATTCAAACGCACGCCGTAGCCAACCACCACATCAGACACAATCTCCTTTCAGTCCATGATTTAGCATTTCGCTATGGCAGAGTATCCTTCACGAGAACCAAAGGCACCATAAGGGACACCACACAATCACCGCCCATCCTGCTGGGCACAGCTCTCTGGGACGGCAATCACTATCAACTGAACGGCAAAATATTGCACAATATCTCAGCTCACACAGCACGCACGTTCCCCTGCCCCCACCGTAAACGAACACTACCTCCCTCACCCACCACTAGTCCCAAGCGCCAGCCTTCCACAACACGACGTCCGTCTTCAGCCAAGGGCAAATCGAAAGCTCCATCCATATCCTCCACGCACTTTCATAAGGTCCCCACCCCTCTCCTTCACAGTCTATCAAAACCCATCAAAGCACGGCACAAAAGCATCGTCCAACGGGAAACCCACAAATGGCACCTGAAGCACAACCACGCGCGTCTGGGCAAATTACGCCTCACTGCCATCAAACAGCTAATACCCACCATGCCATCGCAACTACCCATTGACATCAAACTCACCTGCAGTGCGTGCAACCACGCTAAGCTTTACCCCTCCCCACACAAAAGAACATCGTACGTTTAATCCCAGGCGTTTACGTCAGGTCAGACACGTGCGGCCCTGTGAAACCAAAATCAGCACACGACGACATTTACTGCGGACCGCACGACACAACGCATGTTAATCGCATTACATGCCTCCCTCCAACTGCCCCTGGAACATATTGACATAAAGACCGCTTATCATCACGAGTGCTATCAACACGATCGGCCTATATATGTTAAACAAATGCAGTGGTTTAATGGCACTTACAAGCACTCAGGCCAATACGGAAAGCTCATCGGCAACTTGTACGGATCACCCCCTGCAGCATAATACTATAACCACGGTCTCAAAAAATTCCTTACAAGCATCGGCTTCAAGGCCTCCGAGCACGATACCTTCCTCTATATTCACAAAACTGACACAGGTTACATTGTCATCAGCACAACCATCGACGATTTCCTGGTCCTACCTTCCCATCCATGCCTTATAGATAACCTTCACACCCAACTGCTGCGAAAATACAAAATTAAACGACTTGGTACGCCGCGACGTTTCCTCAACTGGATCATCACGCAGACCAAGGACGGGACACACATACCGCAACCAGATGCCATTGAAGCCATCCTTAATCAAACCGAAATGCGAAATTGCAACCCCACGCAGACTCCATACAATACACTCACGGTCCTCGATCAACAGCCCTCCACATAACTACTCACGCCCGAAGAAGCAACGCGATATCGACAGGTTCTCGGTGAAAATCGTTATAACACGGACAGTACACTCCCCGACATTGCTTATGCCACCAATCGTCCCGCGCAGCACATGTGAAAACCGAAACATCATCAAAACCTTGCATTGAAGTGTCTTCTTCGCTATCTCAAGGGAACACGCACTCACGGCTTACTATACCCAACCGCAATCAGTACCATACACAAGAGAACACCATTTACCGTATAGAGCGATTCTGACTTCGAAACGCAAAGAACCGCAAGTTGATAACAGGCACAGTTCACTGTATCAACTCTACACTGGTCTCTTGGGCATCCCGAAAACAAAATATTGTAGCGCTCTCCACAACCGAAGCGGAATACATTGCGGCAACCGACGCAATACGCCACAAAACTAGGCTAACCAAACTTCTCAACGACGCCCAGACTCACCTCTCCCATCCAACTCCGCACCATGTCGATAACCGTTCCGCATTGCTTATAGCACAGAATCAAGCGCCGACGAAACAGCGCAAGTACATCGATCTGCGGCACCACTTTCTCCAACATCACATCGCCAATAACACCATCAGCATCCACCGCATTCCAACGACCGAAATGAAAGCGGATATCTTTACGAAATTCTTGCATCGTGATCCGTTCACTTCTATTCGTGCGGCGATAAGAATCGTTACCCGTCCTACACAAAAAATGAGACGCACCAACTTGGGACTTTCAAACAACGACACATCTTGCTGCATCAAATTTTTGCAATGTCAAACAGCATTACAGTACAACAACCATACATAAGCTAGGCAACGACGGACGACGAAGTAAAGAGACAGTCAGTGCCTCTCACCCACAATAAGGGCAGAAAACGAGCGGTTGGCGCATCAGGGAATGGACTCACAACTACGTTCTTTACCTCTCTCGCCTTCTCCAAAACATGGTCATTCCCACGCATGTAAACAGACTCGATACCTTTTCCAGTCTCATTACCCAGAGCATAGAGTATACAATCGACAAGGCAACGGTCCGTTGCACACCTGAGTATTGCATTGTCGACAACTGGCCTAGTCCCGTTGGAGCTTTTCGTAATTATGTACCTGCAGGGGCCACACGTTTGCCGCCCGAGAACATTGGCCGAATGCAAAGTGTCACTGGAGTGGATCCGTACTGAGTGTTCAAACTCACTGTAGGACTCAATTTGCTCCAGTGGGTTTGGTGCTAGCCTGGAAGGTGGGCTAAGGATTGTGCTTGTTTTTGGGCAGCCGTTATCACTAAAGATGCAGACCTCTCGCTTCACACCCTTGTGATTGGGTTCGGAGCTAAAAATGGCATCCCTTGAATGTCAGGTATGGGTGTTATGGAGGGAACAAGAACGTGCTTCGGACAGTATGTTAAGAACAAATGGGGAATCGATCAATGGAATCCCTGAGCACTTGCTGAGCTCAGAACTAAACGGTTGCTCAGACGATTGTTCATACCAGAGCAGTTGAAGTAACTATAAACTGAGACGTGGACCATTTCGAGCATTACGCAAAGGAAGAAGATCGATTCTGCCGCTATGTTGTAAACGAAGACAAATGAAGCAATCCTGTTCTTTTATGTATAGAGAATGCCGAAATCGACTTTCCCACGATAGCAATGCTCATCTAGACCGTTTGCCGTAACGACGAAGATTGCATACCCTGGCCCATTTTTGAGTTGCCGAACTGGAGTCAGAGCACAGCTTAACTATACATGACTGAAGCTGAGAAAAGTGGTTTTATAGCGGCAATATATCAACTTCTGCTCGTTTGCGAATCTGGTTTTCACTCAAGGTCACAGCAATAGTTGGTCTTTCCTTGGAGTTTTGGCCATAGGCCTTGCAGGGTACGTTTTCTGTTACTGGAAAGGGATTGACAGTGACAGCTTTCGGAGTGTTTGCCATTGCCAAAAGTAACTCCATCAGTGTTTTGGCCTGGTAAGCGGTACATACATTCCAAACACAGGTACGGAGGATGTAAGGTGTGCAGAACAGTGGAGGCAGTGGAAGAAGTCCAAGGACGTAGGATTACAGAGAAGTGGGGAAGGGGAAGCTCAAAATCAGCACAGGACGACGACGAAGGGAGAATTTTGGGCAGAGGATTTCCCTCGGTAAGAACTTAAAGTGTGATATCCGGAATTTCAAAATTTTTCATCTCCCACGGACTGTTGAGGTTGGAAAGTTCCAGCAATAGCTCCAGCCTTTCGAAAGGCTCCTGGTTTTTTAGATACAGTATCACCGGTCCAGGATCATGGCTCTGTGCATAGAGCACATATGTGTAGCACCCAGGCCGACCTTGTCGTTAAAGAGCATTGCCCCGACCCGCACGGTTTCCTTTCCACCCACCTTTGAAAATGCGCGGATGGACAACTAAGTCTTTTCGAAGTCGGTTTTCACGAAGATTTCAAGAAGAGTCCTCCTTTACTCCGTAATGGTACACGTTGGGAAAAGCGCTGTATGGAAATGGCAAACGGCCGTCACATGTGGCCATTTCGTGAAGCGATTTACCAAAGATTTCGGGTTGAAAAGTGGCCATGAAATCCACAGAACTGGCGAAAAGTGCACTACAAACTGCTAGCATAGCAGCTTCTTATAGCAAGCGGCTCGAAACATACCGGATTTTCTTTCTCCTCCCCCTGATATGGCTACCATTTTACCGTCCACTCCACCACCCACCTCGCCCTCCGCGATGGTTCCCAACGAAACCCCTTCTAAATCCTGTCCTCCATCAGCCTCGCGACCTTTTAATACTCCCAAAGCGAAACCGTACCGCTTCTCTGCCACTGAAGACCTCATCATCGTCTGCGAAGTAGCGGCGGCGAACGCGCTCATCACTCCTTACGGCAAGATCGTGGCAGTGTTTGCAGTGGCATCTCAGAAAGCGAACGAGCATGAGGCGCTAACTGTCAAGACAAGCATCAAGAGCATACAAGATCGTTACAAGAAGTCACAAGACATCTTCGACAAGCAAGATGCGCGAGAGCGCGTGATGTCGGGGGTTTGTGGTTAGGTTACCGAAATGGGTAAGTTGCTTGGTGCAATGGCAAAAGCGAAGGAGGGTATTCAACGTGGCAAGAACGCCGAGGAGGAAGAGAAGCGTCGCAAGGAGGCTGAGAAGGAGAGGATGGGGAAGGAGATGGTTGCACGGCTGTTGGTTAGGATAAGCAAGGATGATCCGGATGTTGAGGGTGATGTCGATACTCAAGGTCAAGAAGAAGGGCCGGTGTCTAAGAAGAGGCGATTAAGTGGCAGGCTGAGTGCGGGGATGGCAGGGGAGCTGTCCTCGTTCGGACAAGCGCTAAAGGAAGGGGACATGCTGCTGGTCCAAGTCAAACAAGAACGCTTCGTTCTAGAGCGCTAGCGGCTGAAGTTCGAGCAAGAGGGACGCGAGAAGGAGAGATCTCTGCCGCGAGGAGAGCGCGCGAAGCGGGCGATAAGCTGGAACTGGACAAGTTTAAGCTAATGATGAAAATGTTCGCGAGTAAACGTGAGTAGGTAGTCGGCTGCTCATTGACTTTAAGGAATCCAATTTGACGATTCTTTGGAGCCTCGACAGCGCAAGATGGCCTGCGGGATCTGAAAGTCCCCTGCTCTCGCGGGAACCCGAGGAGCAAGGACAAATGCTTTACGTTCAACTATTTTTGTGTGCAATGATGCCTCCAGCGTCGAAGGGTCACACATGAAGTACTGTGCTATAGTTGTAGGGTACATGGAGGCTTGCAGGTTTGTTTGTAGTAACGAAGCTGCATACAAAGCTCCGACTGGCGATTCTAACACGAGAAGTTTCCTCTTGAAGTCCACAGCTGTCCAGTACAGCTTAAAATCCTTGAATAGCCACTCTACCGTCACTATTGCCGCGGACATGGCTTGGTTGAAGGCCCCTTGCACTGCAGAAAGATTCGAACCTTGAAACTGAACTTCCATGAACGACCTGATGTTGTATCCCGAGTCACCGTAGATGACATACTGCTTTCCAGCTATGAAAAGAACCTCTGATAGTTGCTCTTCCAGTCCGCTACGAACATAAAACGTCCATTCGTGCCGATATTTTTCAATTGGACCAGCAGCAGGCAAAATGAGGCTCTCTGGAGTAGTAAGAACTTGGTATTTCAGTGCATGTTTCCGCTTAAATCCATTGCAAATAACAAGTTGTTCCGTGGTCTCTGCTGGACGCGAGATTCGAAGACTCTTTCCGTCTATTAAACCCACGCAGTTATCCAGTGCAACATTTTTCTCATAAACAGCTCTGGAATACATCTTCGCGCACTCATTTATGTATTCAGGTGAGATTTTGCCCATGATGAGGTGGCAATGAGCGTTTAAAAACGCTTTTATGCCCTTCCAGAACAACTCAACTAATGTGGAATAGTAATTGCCAAATAAAAGTTCTAACTCAAAACTTTTTGCATCAAATGCTAATCAACATAACAAAACGCATTTTGCCAGCAGCGGATTACAAGAATATCTGTTTGTAGATGTCCAGTTTGACGTTATAGGCCATTCGAGAGCCAGTAACATAAGAGATATATCGTTTTTCTAAAACTTGAACAGTAAAAAGCATTTAGCATTAGTAAAGCTTTTGAACTTGAAAAAGAAAGAAATAGGTGGCACATGTTGCTTACGCATTTTGTATCGCTGCACTTATTTTGTTTCGGATACATACTGAATGGAAATCTCGAAAAGGACATTGGAAGAAGTGAGAAGCGTAACTGGCCTTTTTGTCTGCGACGTGCAATGGTAGGTAGTATGGTTGCGCACAATACCTAGCGTAATTTTGGTCTGGGAGTGATAATGATCGGACTGTCTACTGAGAGGCATTTTTGAAAAAGGGATAGTGTTGTTAGGGTAAGGGAGACGTTGGTTGGTAATACTCACAACTCGAACTGATTTCTTACTGCGTAAAGAGTCGTCGGTGATTTCATCATATTCGCAGGTCCCGCCTTTTCTGATTTTCTGGCTTACAGATATCGTCATATCTGGTTGTGAATTTCTCACTGCGTAAAGCCGAAAAAGTGGTTAGGTTGTGACAAACATTGCATCACGGATTCGAGAGTCAATTTACCTAATGTGTTAGTACTGTATGCTCAGTGTGTATTACTGGACAGCAACCTGGCCTATTATCTTACACTTGTAATTACCAGTAGCGGTGCTTTGGCTTAAAGCAGCTGACGATGGTGTGGTGTGACGGATGAAGAGGTAGGTATATGGAGTAATTCTGAAAGTCAACATTCACATAGTCAAGCGGTGAATATCTTCGGTGCAGAAAGAGATAGCCCCTCCTTCAGGTCAGTTTCAAGAGAAGAATCCGAATTTCCTTACGCTCCTATATTCGGAGCAGTCTTATCTTTGGAGGGACCATTAACATGTCATCCATGCAAGAAGGCATCGAAGCTTTGGCTCGAGAACCAACAAACAAGCCTATCATTGCAAAGTTCTTTCGATTTGCGGCAGCACTTGCCATTTTGCCTGTGATTTTCTATTTTCTAGTCTACAATCTTGTGCGATTTCTGAATCTCAACCAAAGCGGAATACTATCTGCTCCGATCCTCGGGGGCCTGGCTGCGATTCTTACCATAAACATTGTCACATCTCTGTTTGCTCTTCTTGCTCTACGAGAACGAAGCCATTCGGAGCCGGGTGCCAGCAACAAGACAGAGTCTGAATCGTCAGAAAAGACAGACACTGAGGAACGAGAAGAGGGAAAACATCGTAAGAAATCAGAGTGACGCTACATAACGAAGAAATAGTATGGAATCGAACCCACGGTATGAGGTCGTCTCTCAGCTGCAGACTTTCCAAAAGGAAGACTTGGATCTATTGCTGCAGAAATTGGGAGATCTTGACAAAAACATAGAAAAGGTCGAAACACAAGTTGCCAACCATTCAAATCTGCTGAGTGCAGCCCGAGGGGTTGTGGCTATGCGAGGTGGGAAAATAGATTACGCTGCAAGTAAAGCACAGCGACGTAGCTCTAAATGCAGACCAAATCAGCGGAAGTGGTCACAAGAGAATGACGGGACTGTTCCTCGTCATTCGAAATCACTCCCTCTTTCAGAGCTGCCACTTCCGCCTTGCGGTCTGATCTACACAGCCTTCCACAAGAGATTCGAAGCACCCAGACAAAGTTTTACAGGAACCACGGGCAGTGCTACTCTAGTGATTTCACAACATTCGAATCGAAAAGAAGTGCTACTTCAGTGGTCCAAGTTGTTCAGGCGATTGAAGCCAGGGAAACGACTGTGGATTTTGTACTGGTTTGATCGGAATGCCTCTCACTGGAGGCACTTTGTTCGACCTCCGAGGGCAAGAGGTGGATTCCGAGTAGGCCTGTTTGCCACCCGTTCTCCGAACCGTCCAACCCCTATTGGACTGTCACTCTCAGTGGTGGACAGTATTGATCCGCTGTTGAGACATATTTTTGTTAGTGGAGTGGACGTCTTAGATGAGACTCCGCTAATCGGTGTTAAGGAATACATTGAGGAGCGCGACTGTTTTTTCGATTCCCGATCGGGGTGGCTCGATGATCATGGTCGAATCCAACCATTGTACTATGATCCTGTTATGAACACAAGCTCGTTTCCTACATTCACATTGGAATATGGTTCTACAGTGTCCGAGCAAATTGAGTTCATCGATAGGAATTGTTCCATTGACGTGCAATCGATGATATATGAATCCTTAAGAAGAACATCTTTCAGCGATGCGTGCAGCTTAGCTGAACCCAGAAATAACGCATTCGGATGCCTTCCTGTCGGAGCATATCGCGTGCACTTCACGGTTAAGTGTGAATCAAACGAAATCCATTTGACACATATTGTGTCCGGTATGAGACGGGAAGTATGTGAATCGGAAGCAAACTCTGATCCGGAAGCGCGGCTTCATCTCGAGTTTCATAGGAGGTTTCACCGGTGAAAACATAAACACTTCCTCTCTGTCCAGTAGCCAGCTTTCCTTCGTGACTACATTTCGTTCTTAGACCTACGTCATTCCCAACGTTATCTGATATCATGCACTGCACCGTGGAGACTTATGCTGAGTAAAAGGCCATTTGTTTTTTACGTCCACCCTTGATATGTTGCCAGTGCATTGTTGTTCTGAGACTGCTCTTGGTACTGAATATTACTGGATGCAACGTTTTGTGGTCTTGGCCGCAGACGATTCGTTGCGTAGGTTTGGATTCACGACATGAAGAGCGATTTAAGGCGCATCACTCTTCGAGCAAATGTCATTGTAAAAGGCATGAGTACGAGATCATCTCGCATGATGCACAGGTCGATGATAGCTTGTGTAAGTGTCCAGTCCTGGGTCGAAGGGTGACTGCTAGCAATCTAACCCTTACCGTCCTTTCTACTGGTTCTTATTGTTTAGTAGTACAGTAGTAGATTCGGCGTAGTAAGGGTTATGCTAGTGCTTGACCAGAGACGAAAGGACAGTCGCAGGGGAAAAAGCAGCAACTGCGAAAGAGCCTACGATACCCTCAGGGATTACCTTCTTGTAAGAGAGTGTGAGACAAGCTCCGAATGAATAGAACCACGGGTACTAGGTACGAAATAAGAACATCTGGTCGGCCGCTCGAGGATAATACATGGTGATCCAGAGCTGGCTGTGCACACTCTTGTCTATTTATCTATGCTGTGGATGCAGGTCGCCATCCTCGGGGGCCGCGGTTCTGCTTTCTACAGGGTCTTCTCTTGAGAAACGTCTGGGGCTAGTTGACCATTGCTGCGACACTTCCCTCCTTTCATTTATCCTTTCCCTGCTTCTTGGAATTCTTGGTACACTGCAAATGCCATTCTCTGAATTACCGCTGCGGCATCGGATATAGCCTGATGATAACATACAAATTGCAGACAGCTTCTGTTATCCTATGGTCTCAAGATTAAGTGTTGAGAGTGCGATTGTGAACTGCCAAGTAGCATCCTCCTTTACTGCAGTTCTGTTCACGCAAAAGCGGAAGATGACACATTATTCTGTCTGTGCAATCAGAAACAGCACCGTTTCTTGGTCTCAAGCGTTTCATCTTCATGAGCATCTTCACTGAGAGATGTAATTGAAGTAAACACTTCTCCGAGTGTTGATGAGTTAATTGAATAATCGCTAATGTGCAATTCTTCTTTCTGGTCTTCTAGAAGTTGAACACTTTGCAAGACTTCTGATTCCGTGGCGTGTCTTGGCAGCCCATATTTTGCAATAGTTTCACCTTTGTCTCCGTTTTCGCTTGATATCAGCAACGACCCTGGGCAGGTACGACTTAGAGCATTGGTGAGAAATTCAACTCTACTGGATTCATGAAGGATTACGCTTAGGCGATATCCCACTCCGAACTTCGTTTTCAAATGCAAGGCGTTTCCAAGCACTCTCAGTTTCCCTTTAGCCATTATGCCAATTTGGTTCCTACCAGCAATCTGCTGTGCTTCAGCGATTGAATGTGTTATGAGAAAAACAACACGGCCTTTCTTTGCACGTTCAATGGCCCTCCAGAGATCCTGACGAACATGAGGGTCGGCCCCCGATGTACATTCATCTAGGAGCACAATCTTTGGGTCCCCCGTGAGACTGAGGGCTACGCTAAGCCGTCGTTGCATCCCACCGGAGTACGTCCCTGCTAGTACGTTAGCTACATCGAGCAAGTCGACGTCTTCAAGCCTATCCACGATTTCATTTTCCCATTCCTTTTTTGAAAGTCCTTTCAAGGCAGCGAATAGTTCTATGTGCTCTGCACCGGTCAACTTTTCCCAAAACAGATCAAATTGGGGACAGACTCCGAGAAGTTTTCGGACAGCAGCCGGATCTTCCCGAACGGAAAGTCCGTAAATGAACGCATCTCCAGCAGATGGGCTCAGAACTGTGACCAACATATTGAACAAAGTCGACTTCCCTGCTCCGTTGGATCCAAGCAGTGCAAACGCCGTATCCTTTCTCACACTGAACGAAACGTTGTCAACAGCAGTGAGTTTTCTAAACTTCTTTGAAATGTTCTTGATTACAAGTGCTGCCGAATCTCTCTGCCCTCGTAAAATTGCCTCGCGCTCGTAACGCACATCAGCATCTTCGCTATCCGGGTCATAACTCTGTGAAAACTGCCCCTGTCGGTCACCCTCATCTGATTGCTCGCTTTCATCACCTCTTGATTCAAGTTCGTTACCGAATGTTGGCTGTTTCTTCTTGCCAAGTCCCCAATAACTGGATTGTAGGAAGTAGTGCGGCTTTAGGGGCACGCCGTGTCCCGTTGAAATAACGTTGTCAAAGTATATTGATAGGGCGAGGGCAACACCCCCGGAACCAGCCATCCATACCCAACATTCTCGCATCGGGAATACAGAAATGTAGCTATTAGCTTCTGAGAAGCTGATCTTGATTCCCTGTAGGGCGAGGATATTTCCATCGTATATTGCCTTCACGAACATGGTAGTAGGGAAAACGGCAAACAACTGGCGCAAGAAGAACACGCTTTCGCTGACTCGAGGTTCACCGTTTTCGTCTATACTGTACACAATTGAGCCTGCGCTGCCGATAATATACCCAAATGTGAACAGGGCAAAAGCAACTCCAGACACTGACGTGGACTTCTTGAGCAAACTAGCAACCAACATCGTCCAACCAATAAGACTTAACGAGAAAATGAAGAACGTCAGGAAATAGACGAAGAAGGAGCTGACGGTAAAGTACTTGAACCTAAACGCATGGCCAAATGCTATGAGTAACAGAGTGAGAATCGTATTGAACACAAAGTACGGTAAACACCAAGAAATGAAATGTTGAGACTGAAGTTGTCCTGCTAACTTCAACGCGTCGCGGAGTCCGCGTTCTTTTTCTGAAATGATTCTGTAGAGGAAGAAGATCAGACTCAAGAAGTAAGTTGCAAACGTCAGAAAATCTCCGTGGAGCCCAAATGCATCGAGTCCGCCGTTATTGCTGTTATCCAAAGAGATGATGTTGGGGTGAGGAAACACGGAAGCGCTCAGAGATATATCGACAGTTCTTCTCAAAGTATATCTCATAAGTTCAAGATTCATTTGGTGGACCATAGAGGGAACGACTACTTGTGTATGAAAATCTGTTTCATCAAGCGGAAACTCGAACTGGAGCGTTTCATTGTATTGAACTATGAAACTAACGTTTCCCCCGTTGATCTGTTCCAGTGAGTCATTGTCGAATATGTAAGCGGCTTGCGTCCGGTTGGGGTTGTCAAACAAATACTCGTTCAGTTCTTTGCCGGAAGCAAAAGCCATAGTCTCGTTTCTGGGGATGGAATTCCGTATAGAAACTGAGTCGATCCATTGCTCAACGTTTTCATCATCTGCAGGTACATACGCAAATGTGAGGCAGTCTGCGGTCTCGAAAGGGACACATCGAGGAATAAGACCAATGCCGTGAGCTTCTGGATTCGGGTTATCAAGCAGTTCAGGAGCGAAGCCCTCTCCGTTGTCGATGGAAATTTGGCTGAAGTATAACACAAGCATGGCGAAGAACGAGGCCGAAAGCGCAACAATGAGCGTAGTATAATCCCTGACAGACAAAAGAACATTCTTCTTTGTGAGGATGAAAGTTGCGCCCCAGAAACCCATATTGAACGACGAACAGCGCACCCGGTGCACGAGGCGAACAGCTTCTGTTGATCAGTAATGAAAGAATCTCAGGAAAGCAAAGTTTATATGAAGAATGTTCACTTTCTGATGAGCGAAGAAGTGGCGCAACGACAATTATTCCGAACTCAGTGCAACAGCGATGTGATGCGCGATTGTGAGCTTCCTTTGTGTTTTAGCGGAGACGGTTAGGCTTATCTTGTAGCGGTAAGGATCTATTCAAGAACCGGTTATCGAGAATTGAGCGTGCATAGATATCCTTTGTGAGATGAGTCGTTGAGGAAGCTGGTTCGAATTGCTGTGAAACGTACACCTCTATCTTGTTGATAACATACCTGTACCTATGACACAAGAACGAATGCTGTATCCCCTGAAACTTCCGTGTGCATCAAGCTACATATGTAACTGTTAGATACAGTAGGCAGTCCTGCAGTGGCTCACAACAGACTCCCCCCGTTGCGTTCAGTCAATTGTTGGCGGACAGGTCAGTAGGTCTATGAGCTTCTCTCGTGATGGCAATGGCGCGTCGATAGATATGATAAAGAGAAGACCATCTAAAGCGTTAGTATGTAAGCGTACTGTAGATGCAAGTACAAGTCGACAGGTAGACTTTAGATGGAGTTCGGAGGTTGCCGATTGGATGCGGCAGGAGAACGTGATGTGTTCTGGTATGAGAAGAATTTGAGCGACAGTCCGGAAACAGCAAGACCTACAATTTCGGAAATTCTACTGCGAATAACAAACGCCAGCTTGGCAGTTGACGAACCCCTGCATTTGCATTGGGATGAGGTTGCAAGCCCAGTCTTCTCGGCTCGCATAACATAAGATGGTTTATCTAGTTGATCGTAACGATTGTAGCATAATCTTGTTATGACGTGATGTTCCTCATAACCTCCATAGAAACTGGTAGAGGTACCGTTAGCACCAACGATATTCGCTGGTGAACACCCGTCATAGTTTTGGTGTGAAGGTCGTGCTCTGAGTCGGTATTACAAACTCTATTGAGCGTTCGGGAACACATTCCCTTCGTACATCTCCTACGTCGGGCACGTCTGTGCGAATATAAGGGCTTCCCACTTTTGCTCGGTGAAAGTTGCACGCACACAATACAGCAGGCGCTACTTTCGCCTTTGACGACGGTTAGTATCGCGATGGCACGGGGTCGTACCCTGTTTCGGAATCAAACCGACGGCTTGCTCATTCGCACATGGCACTACCAACGCCGCCAGCGTTGTGACATATTCTGCAACTTCATAATATCGCCGATACTACTGGCCCTGACGGTCATCCTCCAGAACACCCTAAAGGCCCCAGAAGTTGTGTCGTTACCTTTTCAACGAAATCCTCAAGGAGCGTTCGCTGCGCGTCCATTCAACCCTGCACGCTGTGTTGACCTCGTGGAAGAGTACAAAATCCCAGGTGCAGAGAAGTTCTGCGCTGCACAGTTCGTGCCAAAATTCAAGGTACCGACCTTCGTACCGGAGGAGCTGAATGATGTAGTTGGGTCGCGCAGTACTCGAGTTCCAACGAATAATACCGGCATCCTTGCTGAATTATCGTTAGAGCCCTTTGTTTACCCGGATGCTCTACCGGGTTCGGGTTCGGAATTCAGTACGAGCCAGAACGCCTACGATGGCGTCTTTCTTCACTCCTACTTTGAAGGAGATACGAAAGACCCCCTTTACAATAGAATTGTCGAGGCTGAGGAGGCCAACGAAATTGATGAGAAGTACGAGTTTGAGACAATTCCCAGATCTTCCCAAAGAGATCTATTCAGCTTTTTGTATAATTCATGGCTCAAAGGAAACTTCTTCCCTCCGTATTCGACGGCTCTTTCGTTTCGCCGTGCAGAAAGAACTGATGACGGCGGCATACGTTTATCTGCAACACTGTTTTACAATGAATCAGAGAGTACGAATTGCACCGAATCTTGCTCGTTAGTTTCGAGTGTTATTAACCTGGAAAACGCTATCTTTAAGACAATTCAACCGGGGAGTTCAGCAACGGCATTTCTCCGGCGCATGCCTCCCATACCAAACCAAAACGATCTTGGGTTTGTCAAACTCATCATCAGCATTGTAATTGGCATCATTAGTCATTTTATGTTGCCTAGCTTTCTTCAGTTTATTGTCATGGAGAGAAGTGCAAGGTTAAGGGCAATGATGGAGGTCATGGGACTTCGAAAACCAAATTACTGGTTCGGAACATATCTTGGTCTCTTAATTCAGTTCATTCTCTCTCAAGTATTAACCATCGTAGTAGGTGCTGCGGTGGGAATCTCGTTCTACACCGACAACACCCCTCTTTCTTATCTTATTCTTTTCTTTCTATGGTACGTGTGGGTATATAACCCTTCCGCCCTCGCACTTCCTTTGAACTAACCATGGTCACTCTTGTTTAATGGCTTGTTCCTATCTTTGAACACGACAGGGGAAACGTACTTATAGCGCATTCAATACTCTTTGCGCCGTTCTTCACAAGCCCAGAAACGGCTCAAACTTTTGGATGGTTCTTCGTCCTTTTAGTCAATCTTGTCGGCGGACCGTTTCTAGGACGGCGTCTGGGGGACGAAACGACAACTGAAGACACTTGGGCGGCAATAATGCTTCTCCCGTCATTTGCTTTTCTCCGAAGCGTTTATTTCGCGGGAGCTTTGAATAGCGGAGGAAAGGGCATCACGATAGGTGCAGAAACATACCGCGACGTCGAGTTGGGAATATGTCAGGGAAGGGGTATCTTTTGCAGATCGTACTTGTTCCTCGCAGTTGAGTTCGTAATTTTGCTTGTTCTTGGTCTCTACTTTGATCTCGTTGTGCCTAATCCCCAAGGGACTAGACTTCATCCTCTATTCTTTCTGGGATTTAGGAGAAAGATTAGGGCGGCTGCCATCACAGAAGGTGATGAGAGAGATGATATCGGATCAGACGTGCTTGAGGAAGAATCCCGTGCAGCACACATTGTTCAAAACATCCAGAATGAATCTTTTGATGGTGTCGTACTTGATAAGCTTTCCAAGACTTACCCATGCAGTCCTCCAGTCAAGGCCGTCCGGGGTTTATCGTTAGTCGTGAAACAGAACGAAGTGCTATGCATCATGGCTCCGAATGGGGCGGGCAAGACGTCTGCCTTCCGCACTCTGATAGGAGAGCTGGAGCCGACGTCTGGTGACGCGGTCATCTTTGGAAACTCAATTATAAATGATATGCGCCAGATTCATCGGAGTATGGGGGTCACACCTCAACAAGATGTTTTATGGGATGTGCTGTCAGTCCAAGAGCATCTTTTCTTCTATGGTCGTCTCAAGAATCTTTCTGGAAATCGTCTGAAAGCGGAAGTCACAAATGCTTTGGAATCAGTACAGTTAGCTTTTGCGAGGAAGAGAAAGGTTCAAATCATTAGTGGCGGAATGAAGCGTCGTCTCTCTGTGTGCATTGCCTTGATGGGGAATCCAAGGTTTATCATTCTGGACGAGCCATCAACAGGTTTGGATATTCTTGCTAGAGAAAAGCTCTGGAACTCAATCCAACGTGTACGAGAGAACAAGTCCATAGTTCTAACTACACATTCTCTCGAAGAAGCCGAAGCACTCAGTAATCGAGTTGCCATTATGTCTCAGGGACAACTGAAATGCATTGGCACCCCTGAGGATCTGAAGCTAAGACTTGGAAAAGGTCACCGTCTATCAGTTTCCCTTCCATCTGCTAAGCTTGGGGCCTTACACGATGCAGTTTTGCGGCTCGAACCCGAAGCAGTGCTGCAAAACGCCTCGGGGGGTAACGCTGAATACGTTCTACCACGATCGTTTGCCGTAGCCAAAGTCTTTTCAATGATGGTCGAACAAAAAGATGAATTATGCGTTCGAGATTGGTCCATACATCAATCAACTCTCGAGGATGTCTTCTTGCGAGTAACCGAAAGAACGAAGCGTGAGCCTGCCGATGAAACGAACGTATAAACGCTCTTATACGGTCGCGTAGGACGACTTTCAGTCAGTTGCTATGCTTTACAATGCAAGACCGACTTCTTCAGAAACATAACTTGCGTGCATGGATGCCTGTGATGTACCTTTGCTGTCTGGGGTAAGGCGGCCACCGGGTAGGAAACCTTCAACCCTTATCTTCGGTACATAGATGGGAATACCGCTACGCTAAGACGTGGATTGTCACGCTTTCGTAATTAGTAGCATGAGCCAATGAACAAAAACAGAACGTTAGTCTTGTGGCGTGCATGTTATTCTTGACCCATGATTAAACGCGTAAGCAGCGTAGCGCTTCAACCTCGTACGATGAGTGGTTCGACATTCTAACGAACCCAGTCTTCAAACGATATGATTCGAGCGTTTTCAGACGGAGCTTTCTTGGATCTAACTGACTGCTCGTAAACTGCATCAACCCCCGGGGGTACAAAGCTTGTTTTCTGCCTTCCGCTCCCGAGCAAAGTATCTGCTGCTTGATCGATGAAATGTGAACACGAAATTTCAGCGTCGTAGAGAGGGTCAACAGGTTTGTCGCTAATCCTTCTCCGTTTTGAGTCTGGGTTCCACACGGAAAGATGACGACGCCAATCGTTACCTTGTATACGGCGGTTGCCAGGGGTTTTTGCGTCATGCAGTTTTTTTTCACTCTTAATAGAAAAGTACGACTGCCCGGTGGTATCCACCCTGGCAAATGGATTTGCTTTCGCGGTACCGCTCTGCCTAGCTTGTCTAGAAACCCATGTTTCGTTGGTGCTGTTAAGCTGCATATTTCGTTTGGCGAGGCTTTGAAACACGTCTGTGTTCCTTACCGTTGACTTCAGTACGTACTTCTCTTCAAACTGTCTTATCTTTGACAATCTGTTCTCGAGGTCTCGAACCTCCGGTTCAAGTTTCTCTATAGCTTCTTCGTCATTACGTTCGCGGGCATTCCTCAGGTCTTGACGTTTTATGTCTAGAGCCGTTTTTGCTTCCGTTCTTTTCAGCGTCCAGTTTACTCTGTGAGGATAAACGACTTCTATGTTTGCAATGTGTGACTTTTCTTCTTCTTCGGTTGGCGTAATTTTGCGCTCGAAGGCCAGTTTGCATTGTTTTGTCAATCGTTCGATTTCATCTCGGCGAGGAAGCTCCAGTCCATCTCGATTAGAAACGTAGCGATACCGTTCATATTCCGCCTCTGTGGGATGAGAACCTGACGTGAGGAATATCTGAAATGATCTCTTAGGTCCTCCGTGTTGCAAAACAAGAAGCCAGTTTGTTTTCTGGTCTCCGGCTAGTTTGTAGACTGAACCTTTCTTGACAGAAGCGATGCGGCACAAAAGATATTCGTCTTCCCTACCAGGTGCCTTGACCCTGGCAAATAACCCGACCACGACCCGTTCGAAGTATGGCTCCTGAGAAAGATGAATCAAGCTGTCTCGCCTCATGAACAGAAATGTAGTAATTCTTCCACCTGGTGCGTTGGTGTTAACTAAATCCATGTATCGGAGATCAGGTCCGTCCTCTTGCATGAGGTCACTGTCTGGTTTCAGCTCATCTGCCTCTTTCTTCAGATCCTTTTCATTTTCTCGCCGTCGAACTTGATCTGGTTCGCTGTCGGCATCACTCAGATCCATGTCTACTACGCGTGATGACTTCTTACGTTTATCTTCTGCTAGGGCTTGTAAAGCGTCTGATTTTGATGACTGTTTGCTGCGCCCGCTGCTTCGCCCAGTGCGTTTACCTGTGTCTGTCTTATTTCTTGCTTCCCTCGCCATGATCTCTCGTTTTTTTTTTCCAAATGTCATACTCCCTGGTCCGTGCTTCTATTCGTGATTCGAGTTCAAGTTCTCTTTCAAATTCGTTCATCTTGAGGAGTGCTTCGCGGTCTGCAGCATCACCATACCCTTGCTCGTCATACTTAAACTGAAATTCATCATCGTCATCTACATCTACCTCTTCGTCTGATGGTCCAGAGGGCTTGTGACGTATTATCTTCTTGTCAGAAGATTTTGAGCGGCGTTTCGATGATCTGGGTTTTATTGTTCTTCTCCTTTCTGTAGAACGGGATGACTTCCTCTTGGACTTAGACTTTGATATGTAGTCATCTTCATCATCATCATCAACTCCGTACTCATTGTCGTCATCATCATCGTCGTCTTGGTCTAGAGCCGCATCGTCATCATCTCCACCGTCACTATCAGCAATACCTTCAAATTCTGCCCCATCGGAGTCTGAGGGACTGGGTTTCCTTTCAGGGCGTTTTTTCCCATCCGTAACTGCGAGGAGCTCAGCGTCAAGATCTTCCATGTTGCCTTATACCCAAACGATTCTTTCGGAGGAACAAACTAACCAGGAAGAGGACAACAGCAAAAAGAAGCCCAGGTTTCAATAAAGATTCTTATGTGTCTTTCTCAGCTCTACCTGTAGTGTGTAAAACCTAGCACCTGCCGTATGCAAGGAAACACTGGAAGCGAGAAATCAAAGTAACCTTCCACCTCTGATGGGTTTTGAACGAAAACAGTTGGCCAAGGTCACCTATTCGCGGCTTGGTCGTTTGCTTCACGGAAAACAGTTGAAAGCGTTCACGCTGTGCGAGTGCATAAAGGCGAGAGCGAAGATATCCCACAAACTCTTGCAAGATAACCTCAGTTCTTTGCAAACTTCCGCAAGTACGGTTCGCTTTCCAATCTTTTGCACTTGGTAGTACCAAGTTGGTACATGTCGGTAACCCGTTAACCCTTCACCCGGGTATAAACTTTAGACTATAAAGGTACCCCGGTGCTCCCGTCGGCCGACCCTGGTAATCACAGCCATATGCAATGTACGCGTACACATAAGTGTAAGTACTAAGGGACGTGTAAGTGCAGCCTTTTCCCTACGGTATGGTGCTTGCAAGTGTACGTCTGCCTCCACGTGTACATGGAATGAGCAGCCCAAATGAACACTTTCAGACTTACTCTCATCTGGGAGTTTACTTACGGAAACCTTACGGAAACCTTACGGAAACACGTCGACAGTAGACATACCAAACACCATAACTGTATTCTCCTGCGGCCGGCGTGTCGCCCGCACCGAAAGTACGACGGTACCAACTCCCTATCCTTTGAAGAGCGAGAACCGACAGAATACAAAGCTAACCCTTTACAACATTTCAGTACGTCGGGAGTGTGCTGAGAAGCTTGCAGACTTCTATTGTGCTAACTTCGACGATCATCTTCTGACTTGTTGCACACCGACGAATTTCAGGGGTGCCCGTGTACAGGTTTCTTCTCCCAAACTTCTGACACTTCTTCCAGAATGGCATCATTTAAGCTCCCAGAGATTCACGACAACCCCGATGGATGGGGCCCACCAATGGATCTGGCGCCAAAGAAGTTTCAAGACATGCCATATGCGCCGTTTTCGAAGTCCGACAGACTTGGGCGCGCCGCAGACTGGACCGCGTATAGTAATCGTTACGGCCGGGATCAAACAGATGATTCATCTCTAGATTTCACAGTGGTGGACAATAAGGTGATCCCACGAGTTGGCTACGGACGAGGCCGAGGAGGATTTCGTGGCGGGTTCAGAGGTCGTGGTGGTCGATATAGTGATCGCAGTGGCCGAGATCGTGACTCTGGCCGACGAAATGGTCGCGGGGGAAGAAATGCAGCACGTGGAGGCCGTGGCGGCCGTGGCGGCTATCGACCAAGGTGGGAAGACCGCCGTAATATTCAACGTGAAGCCAGTGTGGAAGTGGGTACAGACTGGCAAATTCTGGAAGAAGTTTCCTCTAACGTATTATCAAAGATGTCTTTCAACATGCGGGATCAAGGCGAAGATATAGCAAAGTGCGGCGTGGTTCCGTTCTACGATCGTAGCGCCGATCGCATAACTCCAAAGAATCCGAAACCACTGCGAGTCGTCGATGTTGTATATCCTCGAATTACAACTACTGATGATCCAGTTATTAGGCGAATCGCTGGCAGTGGTCAAGGAACGGTTTTTGCTACTAGCAGCATACTAGCGATTCTGATGGCTGCTTCTAGGTCCGTGCAGAGCTGGGATATAATCGTGCAACGTATCGGCGGGAAACTATTCTTCGACAAAAGAGAAGGATCAATGGCTGATTACATAACTGTTAGTGAAACTTCTCATGATCCACCGAAAGACGAGAAGAGCCTCTCGGGTGAAGAGGTGGTTAATTCTTTCCAGAAGCTCAGTGCAGAAGCCACGTCTATTAACAGCAATTTCATTCAGAATGTTGTTAGCAAGGCAAACTTGCACAAGTATCCAGAAGAAAATCCATTCCTCGACGACATCGAAGGCAAACCGGCTAACGTCGCTTACAGGTATCGCAAGTGGTCGCTTGGAGAGGACATTACGGTCATAGCACGATGCGAGGTGGATGCCGTATTTGCCCCCACCACCGAAGGGGAGGAGCCGATCCCGATAACAATTCGTGCCCTAAATGAGTATTTCGATCCAAATTCTCGACAAACCACAGATTGGAGAGGGAAACTAGACACTCAACGTGGAGCTGTTCTTGCCACAGAGGTAAAGAACAATGCTGCAAAGTTAGCAAGATGGACTGCTGAAGCAATAATGGCAGATTCAGATAGGATCAAGTTCGGTTTCGTATCCCGAACAAGAATGAATAAGAATGAGAGCCATATCATTTTGGGAACCCAGATGTACAAGCCGAGAGATTTTGCGAGCCAAATTGCTTTCAATACGAATAACATGTGGGGTATCTTGAAGGGTATAATTGATATCTGTTACAGGAGTCTGAAAGATGGTGAGAAGGGTGTTCTGATGAAGGATCCAAACAAGCCTATACTACGCTTGTACAGAGTACCAGATGATGTGTTCGAGTCCGAAGAGTCGGAAGAGGAAGAGCCTGAGAACCCTCAACAGCTCGGTCTTTTTATGTAAACTGTGCGTATTGCCAGCATTCTATGGTGCCAAGTTCCCAGCGTGGGAACTGCGACCGGCTCGTACTCTGGGAAATTCTTTGTGTAGTTCACTCCATCTCCAGATATATAGTGCCACAAACACCAGCTACCGGGCTGCTTGTAATAATGCATGTGAGGAACACATGAGCTGTTTACGGCATCGCCAGCGTTTTGTTGTTTTTGGGCGGTCGAAACCTAATTCCGACTTCGACGTATCAACTCGTCTCTGCCGCGAAGGCCAAATTCTCGAGGCAGACCCAGTTGCGGATCCATTTTGCCCCTCCTGATTCGTATCAGCAGGAAGGTCGGCACACCATGACGAGCGGATTAGTGCATTGTGCCGAAAGCCGGGCCACTAGCGGTTCACGCGTGATGCCTTATTAGCGCAGAAATAATTCAGCAAAAAACGACGCACCGTAGCTCTTGAGATGAGCTACGACAGCTTCAACTTCGACCCATTTCGCCCGAACGAGTCTTTACAACTTTCAGCATTTTACTTAGGCAGTTCAGCACCCTAAACCTCTATGAGGAAGGTTGTGCTCTTGATGGTGCGCTAAAGTCATCTGGTCCGTCTTCAATATTTAACCCTTCCAATAGCTCCTCAATCGGTACTTCTGGATAATCCTCATCATCTTCATCGCCATCCTCAGCAACAACTTGACGATTCTGGGTTGCGGCTGGCACGGGATTGCCTTGATCGACATCCATTTGAGAAGGTATAGGTTTGAACTTTGTTGGATCTCTGTAAATATTGATGTTTGTACGAAGGTCTTGATCCTGCTCGAGATCTTGAAGAAATTCTTCTTGTTCTGCTGCCATCCGTGCTATGGGGTCGAGATTGGACTTCCTGTACGCAGTTTCCACTACAGCATCGTCAAGTTCCATATTTAGGCGTTTGAGTCTCCACATGCGTCGCTTTGATCGATTCTTCTTTGAATATGTTTTCTTGAATAACAAAAAGTCTGGGAGTTGCAGTCGTTTATGTCCAGCAAGTAACGATTCATTAAACACGGCGTTTCCAAGGTCATATCCGAGGGCGAGGTCTCCTGGGTTCAGAAAATTGCCTAGATGAGTGCTAATATAATGTTGGCTGTCATTCTTGCCATAGTCAATCGAACGTGCCACTGTCACATCTGCAAGGCACCACTTGCCCTTGCGCTCTCTTGACTTTTCGACATCAAGAACGGCAAACTCAGTACCCTGTTTAAAACTCATCAAAGCTTGAAATGGGTATTTCCAGTAGACTGGCGCCGCTAGCTCAGCAGTTTGAAGGGTGAATGGATCAATCAAGGACAATGATGTGGATACTTTCGTGATTAGAACAAGGGGTCCTATTCCACCTAAGAGAACATGAACTTTCGGAGGAAGGCAGGCGACGTCATCCTTGCATAAAGGGAGGATTTCCACAGAGAAAGTGTACTTGTATCTGTATGTGTTGGAATTTGTATCATGAGAAACAAGATGATCTGCCTGCTTTGTCCGGATCGGAACCACATGGTTCAGAAAAGAGACAAAACGCATGGCATGGCTCCTGTGCAGAAAGTAAAAATCGAGCCCGTCCGGATGCGCCTTGATCCCGACAGTATCTTCATGAGCCCCGTGTTTGATGATTAGCTGTTCCAAGAACAAGAACGTACGTTTGTGGACAACTTTTTGCCGCACCTGGACCACTGCTTGCCATTCATCTATATCTGCTGCATCGCGCTTGCACATGTCACATTGTTGATACTCAACAATGAACTCAACGAAGAATTCTTGTTGTAAAATAGTGTTGTTGAAAACTTCTTTCTGCACCAGAAGGCGAACTTGGATTCGGCGGGAGTGAGGTTCAGTCCATCGAAATCCGGCATCCACAAGTTTTACTTTGTTCAGCCCTTTCAAGCGCTTAATGCACAGTGCTAAAAGTTCCTTTGACTCGAGCTCCGCGGCAACCCAATGCTTCGGAGGTTGAAGGTATCGTGCACAACCCTTGCAGTAGTATATGGTTGAAGTCTTCGGAATATTTTCGGTTATATCAACTTGGCCACGGATGCAGTTGATGCACATATTAGAAGGATTGGCAGTAATCGGCACCCCGCACAGACAACAAAGAATGGTAGGAAGGGTACGGCGGGGAGGTACGCCTGAAGAATCCAAATCCATTGAATCCATGTTGGACGTAAATCGGGCTGAAGATGAAGTCGTAACTCAGTTGAGTTTAGCCGGTAGTCCCCCAGTTCTACAGAATCAAGCCAATCCTTCAACCTTATCCAGCAGCTACTAGATATCCCTTTCGTAGTTAGTTGTACACGGAGGTACTCGGAAGCTTACCGGCGGCGCTCTTTAGCAAGATGCACTCTGCCTAGAAGAACCAACAGGGACACGTGGGATAATGGATCAGAGAGCGCAGTTTGCAACCGTCTGTAAGCTTACGCATCACTTCACCAATCTGACTCGGTCGTGCCATTGGCATGGTGGATGGTGTACATGTACCAACGGTACCAAAGGTACAGGTACCTTTGTACTGTCTACCAGCTGCGACGCCATCAGTTCACAGTGTGAACTTCACAGTGTGAAGTTCACACTGCACATGTGGTGTATCTACCAAGGGTAGTCGTTTTCACATTTTGAATTGTTTGCCAGCATTCAAACCGGAAATTCACCCCGGCGCGCAGCCTGTGCATCCAAGCTGCTTTTCCCGCCAACGGCAAACAAAACATGACAAAGTTGGCGCACAGATGCACGGTGTGAATCAGGATCGGATCCAGTCGGTCATCTTTCACGCCGTCACGTAAGCGATATTATCGCCGCGACAAACAACTCTTGTACGAGGGCAGCTTCATATTGCTCTGCTTCGTCACACAAAGTAGTATCTACAAAGCACTGGTGTGCTTCTCAGCAGCCATTGATGCACAGCTCTTTGCTATGTTACAAATGCCAATAGTGTGACATGGATAGCAGCACGGCCATAACGACGTTATCGAATCTTGGATTTGCCGATTCGAAGCAAACTGTCTCAAACCTAGAAGATGGAACAACCACTCTTCTCAAAAGCAGCACCGGCTCCATCATCGCACTTTTCCGACGAGGCGACAAGTATGACACTCTGATATTGGGTTCGAATTCCGACTGCCCTGTGCCAACACTGCGTGCTGTGCTCGAAACTGCAGTTCTTCCTCTTTCCGACACCTACGCTGCCAAAGTTGGCGTAGCTCTTCCAGAGCGGGATGCATTACGTAAGAGGATTCGGGAGGCTTCGGTAGCTCTTGACGTCATCGCGAAGGGTCGACTTTTTTCCGTCAAACCTCCCGAATTCCCCCTTCATAAGGAAGTGAAGGCATTTGTGGAAGGCGGTGCCAACTCTATAGATGACGTTCCCGACCTATTCATTGACAATCATGCCACTCTTAATCAGCTTCAGGCTAACGTCGTTACTTGGTCAAGGAGTATCGACCGCATAGTTCAGATTGCAAAGGAAGGGCCAAAAAGCGTCCTAACCATAGAAGAGGAAACCGTATTTTGGAGTTCGCTGGATGCGGCGCTGTCATCAGCTCAAAAGGCTCTCTCTTCAAGAGCCGTTAAGATTTCTCTAGAAATATTGGCACGAAAGCGAAGAGCAACGGCTTTCCTACTAGAAGCAAGCAGTTCGATAGATGGATCCCGCCGAAAAGCTGCTGCCGTCCTCACTTTTCTGCAGGGACTTCCTATTATTTCTTTGAGAACTGCAGAGGATATTCAATCGCTGAAGAAGGCAGTGACAACCCTTATGGAGCACATTGCTGCCAAGCTACGTATCTCATCGTTCTCCGTTGAGCGCATTTTAAGCCTTATCGATGCTATGGCGTCAGATGTCAACCGTTCATTGAAGAGAATACTGGAAAGAGAGGACGGTCTTCTCACTCTTCCGTATGAAGAGTTTACCAACGTCTTTAAGGCATGCTGTGACTTATTTGAGGCATGGTCGCAGGGATTTGATCATTGCCGCAAAGTTGCGAGAGAAGCTGCACGAAAGAAGGGAGAATCCATGCCACCACGTCGACAGTCTCCGCTTCTGAGGCTTCACAATCATTTAACTGATATACATGACCTCCGATCAGATCACCAAGCTATACGCACTGTTTTGATTGATCTTGCGTCTGAAAGAAAGAGTCCTTCACGCCTTGTTGAAACTTTGGACCAAGAGCTGACGAAGCTGGTCGACGAATGTAAGGCACTGAATCATTTCGACCTGAACAGCAACGGAGAAATGATCTGGGAAGAGAAACGAGCAACGTACCGTTCGGAAACAGCTAGGATTGAGGAGACATTAGCTGAGAATTATTCGGAGATAGTGAAGAATGCCCAAAGCCTAGGCGAACTGGCTGCATCATTGAAAGGTTTTGAATGCATCCTGGGGAAGCAGTTCATGACTATCGCAGTCACTGAGGCAGTGAGTTCTGTGATCAACCTAGGGTCGAAAGCTTGTAAGACATTGAAAGAGCGATTTCGTATAATGACGGAACGGCTAGATCAGGATAAAGTCAAGAGAGTGGTTGCAGTGTGTTCCCTTGTATCAGAGTCGCAGCTTATCAGCAGGCGCATATCTTCCCTTCTCGCTGAGCTTCAAGGTGTCTGCGGTGAATCAAATATCTCCATTTTGCCTGAGATCAAAGAGTTTGTTGTTGGTGTTCAGAGATTCGCCCAAATAGTGAATCCTTCAGAAACGATTCTTTCGTGGATGAAGCGTGTATCTGTTGAAGATTTACGCTACCCTTTATTCTCAGCTTCTACCGACAAAGGACTTGTATCTGTTGAAACCTCTGTTTCACAAGAGACAATGAACATTTTTCGTGTCGTTCGCTTGGTTCGAGATGATCATGACCTGTGCTCTACGATTTCGAACAAATACTTTGAACTTGCTCGACTTTGTCAATCTCTCTTTCCTGTTTTTACCAAAATTGACGAGGCGCTCGAATGCTTTAACAGAGTGCTATGGGTTCTCTCTCAAATGGAAGAAGTGCCTTTTCTACGGCTCTATTCAATCGTTGAACCCGAAGTTCAGAATGCCTCTAAACTCATTGAAAAGGGATTTCAAATGAAATGGAATGATTCTTTACGCGATCTAGAAACGTACTCATCCGAACTTCTGGAGCTTTGCTCTTCGCTTTGTTATGGCATCCAGCTTTTAGTAGAGTCTGATCAAGCAATGGATAAGGCCCTTAAGAGATTCAATACCACTCGTCATCGCCTAACAAATGGTAACATGAACGACGAAACCAAAAACTTTGTATCAAACGGCTTTCATGTTTTCGTCGGAGCTAAAGAAAGACTAACTAACCGATTTGCTAACCTTGACTTCATGAATTACCTCAAGTCATATTGGATGCCATATATTCATGAGTCCATCATGGCTTTCCTCGAAAACTTGCGTTCTGCTTGGCTTGATGCGCTGAGCACCGGCGATCTAATGCTCCCAAGAGCTTTTGTGGGCATTAGTTCTTCTTCATCCGGAGCACGACAGATCTCGTGTTCTCCAGCTGTATTTGACCTTGAAAACCTATTATATCGTTCTCTTGGTGCTTTATACCATGCTTTTGTAGTAGCCTTGTCTACTGTTGAGATATTTGGTTTGAAGGAGCAGAGGAAGCTTGTTTGCTACATCCTCTTGGTCTCGCATGTAAGAAGTTCTTCATATGTACCCAGTGACTTGAAGCATCGTGACCCATTGTCAACCATCCACGTGATTCGACTTCAGCTCTGTGAAAGGCTGGGTCAGTGGAATGTATACAGGAGTTTTCTAGTGTTCCGTGGGGTCTCGCATGTTGGTTCAGAGCCATCTTTGGAAGAGCTTCCTCCAGTACTAGATCTTCTAACTGCACATATTGAAGACGTAGGGCGTCTTCATGCTCTGCCACACTCGAACGCTTCATTTAGTGATCACTGCATTGCTATGGACTGTAACGCATTGAATAATCAAATCCAGAACAACTTACGAAAACTTCTTGCAAGTATTTCAGATCAGTTTGCGAGAAGAGCAGGAGGAGCATCCCAGGAGTGCTACAAGGACACGTCAGCGGCGCTCTGTGTTCTCAAAAGCGCTTCTCAAACTAGTGGTATGGAAAACCTGTTACAATTGCAGAGAATCAAAGAGATGCATTTGCCGAGACTGAGGTCGACCATGAACAGTCTTGAAGTCTTGGAACGGAAGTTTGAGAACATCTCACGTCGTCTCAAAGACAATTCCTTCTGTAAGCCGAAAACGACGGAGACATGGATCTTATCAGATAGCCTGAGATCTCACTTGGAGGAGCTATCATCAGTTTTCGAGCAGAGAAGTCAATCCATTCTGCTGAATAGGGAGGCACTGCTTAAAAAGTACGAAGAGGAGATAAATGCTTACCAATCCAAGTTAGCTACTTTGTTCGAAGATTTTCAGACTATCAGGAATGACATTTCCGGAAAAGAAGGTTTCATCGAATCTGAGGTTTTGGTACAAGACCTCGAACATCAGTTGAGTCTTCTCGACAATCGTGGGGAGGAATTGGAAAGAATCGGGAAAGCACTTGGCAGTAGTCGCCTACCAGAAAGAAATAGCCACGCAATTGTTCTGGACGAGCTTCGAAGAGTCAAAGATGGGATTCAGCGTCTGTCTATTATCGAACGGAGCCTTAGGGAGTTGTCACACAAGTCTTTTCAGGATTCCGATCCAGTCTGGATACAAGAACAGCTTGATGGTATGCAGAAGGAAGTCGAGGGCATATCCAAGGCTACAGGGGCGAGGAGAGAGGCAAATCGGCTCATGGAGATTATAAAGAAATGTCGAACAGCTAATTCTTTCTTTACCAATTTGTGGTCTGTCAAACTCTCCCCACCGCGCGAACGAGAACTTTTACAACGCTTTTTCGGACAAACCTATCCCGAGGTAAGCCTTGGAGATACTTCTCTTCAGCTGTTGTGGGACATAAATCTAAGCGGTCACGATGCCTATTTGCGTGGAGTTCTGGAAAATGCCGCCGGGGAAGCTGCCATATGTGACTTTCTCAATAGTATTGCTCGCGTGTGGACTGGCAGGAAGTGTATATTTTTGTCTCACTTTGGAATACCAGTACTTCAAGAAATTCCGGATTTGTTGAATGATTTAGACGAACACCTTCAAGCACTGGAGACCATGCGAAACTCTAGACATGCGAGACTTTTTGACTCAGAACGCTCAATGTGGGAAAGGCGACTCTCTGAATGCCATGAGAGTCTAGAACTGCTGGTTGACGTTCAGTCCCAATGGGCGCATCTTCGAGGCTTGTTTGGGCTTGATGAAAAATCAGACTTCGTATCCCGTGGGCTCCGGGTGGAGCTTCGAGAAGAGTTTAATATATTCTCCAATGTCCACGCTCGATTCATGGGTGTCGGGAAAGACTTAGAATCGGCTCCTGGACTGCTAGAAGGCCTGGAGAAAGTTCAAGGTCTCCAAGATATGGTCGCTGAGCTGAAAGGGGTCGTCAGGGGACTTTCGAAGTTCCTGGAAACGCAGAGATCCCTCTTCCCAAGATTCTTCTTCCTTTCAGACAACGATCTTCTCCAGGTCCTTTCCGTTTCAGCTGGAAATCTTGATAGCCTTTCTCCACATATAGGAAAGCTTTTTCCAGGTCTTTCTTGCATAATTTGTGAGAGGAAAGGCACCGTAACTGAGATTTCGGCAGTCGAATCAAAGGAGGGTGAAGTAGTTGCTCTCACTGACCCCGTTTGTGTCTCAGAACGTGACAGTTTAACGGAATGGCTAACTAGGGTTCAAGACAGTATCAAAGAGTCCCTGAAGCATTTGCTAACTGAAGGTCTTCAAATCTTTCGCTTGTGGTACTCTGAAGTTTCCAAAGCTCCTTTTGCTGCATTCATAGAGCAATGCCTAAGAATCCCCGCACAAATGTGTTTACTAGCATCCAAGGCCGTCTTCGTAGAGACAGTTGAAAAAGGTATGAGAAAGCAAGATACAGGAAGGATTTATCACCAATTAACGAACGATCTATCAGATCTGCTGTCGCATCTGAGCGAATATAGAGCGATCACGGAAGCAAGTCGTAAAAGCGAGATATTGAGAGATCAGCTCGTGAAAGAACTAGTGTACCAGAGAGACTTGCTTCGAAAGCTCGAGAAGAGGGACATCAACAACGCTTTGGTACATGTGTGGGATCATGAAGTTCGATATTATTTGTCGTACAGGCCTGGGTGTAACGAAGTGACAAATATACATATAAGATGCGCTTCTTCTGAATTCGTGTATGGGTGGGAATACCTAGGCATGGGAGATACGTTGGTACACACGAATGTTACTTCTCGGTGCTTCTTAACCCTCAGTGAGGCACTGCGAAAAGGTTACGGTGGGAGTCCATTCGGACCTGCTGGGACTGGAAAGACTGAAACAGTCAAGGCTTTGGGCAGAATGCATGGCCGATTCGTAGCAGTGTTCAACTGTGATGAGTCCTTTGACTCTGTTTCGGTTGGACGTATCTTGGCTGGCGTATGTAGAGTCGGCTGTTGGGTTTGTTTTGATGAATTCAATCGCCTCTCAGCGAACATCTTATCCTCTACCTCAGGCCAACTAGCATCGCTACAGCAAGCTATCCGAAAAGGGGTCAATGAGATTCAGAATTTCTATGGTGGTGCTATTCCAATCGTCATTCAAGCTGGTGTCGGTATCTTCGTTACTATGAATCCTAGCTACACAGGACGACGAGAACTTCCAGCTAATTTGAAGTCCCTTTTCAGACCTTGTTCCATGTCGAAGCCAGATTCTGTGTCGATCGCCGAAGTTCTTCTGCTCATAAACGGATTCAAGACGTCCACTGCGCTTTCACGAAAGCTCACTTCAATGTTTGAGAGTTTGGGATATGTCCTTGGTTCCCAGCCTCATTACGACTTCGGTCTGCGTTCTTTGAAGAGCTGTGTTGTTGCCTGTGGGAACCTGATTCGCACTAAAGTTTTGGGCCGCAACGAGAGGCTGAATTCTGAGTTCGAGGAGAACATTATTGTGCAAGGAGTGTCTGAGGTTCTGAAACCCAAGCTAGACATGAGTGATGTAGCAGATTATGAAGCGATTGTTTCACTGACTTTCACATCCGCAACATGTCTTACGCCGAGACTCCCAGAAGATATAGAGTCAAATCTACTTGAAGCTATTACTGAGCTTAAACTAGTCCAGGATTCAGTGATGATGGAGAAGACTAGACAACTATACTGCTTGATGCAGCACCAGGTCGGAGTTATGCTGGTTGGTCCAACAGGATCCGGCAAATCGACCGCATGGAGAATCCTGTACGAAGGCATAAAACGATACGAATTCTCAAGGGATTCAGCTTGCTACCAAGAGAATCGTAAAACTCGAAGGTCGTCAGTAACGATTATTGATGCCAAGCTCTTGTCCATGAGACAACTGTATGGATACTTAGATCCCCTCACTCGGGAATGGACGGATGGAGTATTTACCAAAGCACTTCGCAACATATCTGAATGCACTGAAGATAACCTCACATGTACATTTCCTTTGCACTGGATTATCTTTGATGGTGATGTTGACCCAGATTGGGTCGAGAATCTTAACTCTGTGCTAGATGACAATAGAATTCTTACCCTTCCAACTGGAGAACAAGTCCCATTGCTTAGCAACACCAGGATCTTGTTTGAAACACATACATTACGCCACGCAAACCCAAGTACGGTGTCAAGGTGTGGAATGGTATGCTTTGGGGGTCACCATGGTTTGGAAGAGGTCTTCTGCAACTCTGTGCTACAAATTGTGAATGAGTACTGCCGTGATGATGACTTGCCATCTTGCCTTCCCAGCCTAGGAAGTTCCATCGTTCGGCTTGCTAGAAACGCTCTTCAACGCTTCGCTTATGTCATGAGTGCACCATTAGAGTCATTACTGTGCTCATATACTGTTCTTCTGGCCTCTTCTCTCAGAAGTTTTTCAATGCGCTATCGCCGAGGAGTAATGGAAGATTGCAATGCAAACCGCACGACATCAGATCTCAATATCTCGAAGCATATCATTCTGAGAATTATGTTGATGACAGTAGTCAAAGCCATTGGTTCTGGAGTTTGTCAGGCTGACCGCAGAAGGATGACTGAGGACTTAATTGAAAGTGTTGCAAATGTTGATGAGATTCTTCGGTCTCTTTCTGGCGTGGTGATTCCGTCTGATTTCTCAAACGTGAATATAACGGCGGATGGTCATTTTGTGGAGCACCGCGAGCTGATACCCACGCAAAGCCAATCCCTAAGTGAAAATGATATTGGAAGTCCCGACTTTGTTGTCCCAACTTCAACCACAATTCGCTTAGAATCACTTCTGCAAGACTTCTTGAACAACGGTACACCTCAATATTCATCAATATCCCCTTTACTATTATGTGGTCCACCCGGTTGTGGAAAGAGCATGCTTCTCACCACAACTCTTCGAAAAGTGCCCAATACGTCCATTGCGAGCCTCAGTTTTTCTTCAGAAACGAAACCTGAAAGCCTTCTTGCCGCGCTCCGAGGAAGTACAGTGATTTCAAAACGCCCCAATGGATCATTCGTTCTTCACCCAAAGTCTGCAGGATGTCGCGTCGTACTCTTCTGTGACGAAGTGAATTTGGAGAAGCCAGACGCCTTCGAAACACAAAATTCCATATGCTTATTACGCTCCCTAGCTGAGCATGGTGGGTTTTGGGAAGGTACACCACCAAGATGGGTAGTCGTGGAAAACATTCAAATTGTAGCTGCATGTAATCCAGAAGACAACGCGGGAAGATACAAACTTCCTGAAAGGTTTTTGAGACATTGCACTGTGATATCTGTAGAGCAGCCCACTTTTGAAGACCTCAACATTATATATGGAACATTCGTAGAATCCCTCCTTTGTAGGTACCATCAACAGCTGCGATCGAAGCATGCGGATTTGACCACAGCGATGGTTGAGTACTTCAAATGCAACAAGGAAGAATTTTGTTCGGATCGGATTGGCCCCGTTAAGCCACATTACATCTATTCTCCAAGGGAGTTGAGTCGCTGGATTAGGGGTATGACGCAGATATTGCTCTCAGAGCACTCGGAGTTCAAGGAATCTTTCGTATCTTTAGACGTACCCGCCGAAACAGCATGGAAGAACGTCACGGAAGCATTTATATATGAAGCACGCCGATTATTTTGTGACCGCTTGGTCACGGAAACTGAGCGAAAGTTTGCAGATTCATCTTTGCGAGAAATCGCCATGAAGTACCTTGATGCAAGCGGAACGAATATGTCAGACGTTTTGTTCACTTCATGGACATCGGAGCAGCCTCTCTGTGGGGCTCGTCGGGTCTTCAAGAGGATTGATAACATATCTGGCTTCAGGACCCTAGTATACCAAAGGCTTCGAGTATTTGCTGAGGAAGAAGGGCTTGGTGGGTCATGGATGAGTGGAAACAGTACCAACAAATCTGATGAATGGAGAGCTATGATAGATCAATTTGCTGTTACTGATGATGTACTCACCCATCTAACTCGTATAGAAAGGGTCTTATGTAACCCGATGGGTCATGCAGTATTGATTGGAGCGCCAGGAACGGGAAAGAAAACATTGTCACGTTTCGCTGCTTGGATGCTTTCGATCGAAGTTCACCAAGTTCGTTCTCATTCGACATACACTGAACAGGATTTTGCAGCTGATCTTCGTTTGCTCCTGAAGAAAGCTGCCCTCCGCAACTGTCACCTCCTAATGATATTTGATGAGAGCCATGCGATGGAAAGCGGGTTCTTGGAGCTAATGAATTCTCTTCTTGCATGTGGAGAAGTACCTGGTCTTTTCTCGGGAGATGAACGAACAAGCTTGTTGAACGATTTACGGCAAGCGACGGCAGGAAGCAGTTCTGTGACCTCGTCAGAGCAGTCGCTCTACAATGAATTCGTACGTCGAGTAAGGAACAATCTGCATATTATCTTCACGATCTCAGCTGAGATCATAGGTAGCGAAGAGAGTGAATCTAAAAGAATATGGAACATGCCTGGAGAAGATGTTTCAAAACGATCACCTGCTTTGTACAACAGATGCACAGTTGACTGGATTGGGGACTGGGCCCGCCCGACTCTTGAAGCAGTGGCAGAGCTGAAGATCGAGGTCTCACATGGTCATGAAAGAGGTCAGATTATTAGAGGTGCAGTTAGCATCCACGAAATTTCTAAGAAGATGTACAGAGAACTTCGAAGTGTCGCTATCGTAACCCCTCGTCATTTCCTAGAGTTCATTGAGCAATTGAATAGAATAGCTTTGGAGAAAGGAAACGAAATTCAAGCAGGGGTTGGTCGTCACACAGAAGGACTGCGTCGACTACGCTATGCTGGGACAGCCGTTGACACTCTAAAGGACTCCCTTTCTCAAAAAGCAGCAAGACTGCAGGTGAAAGAAAAGGACGCAAGTGAGATGTTGGTGAGAATGGCCGAAGAGCAACGCTTAGCAGAGAAATCGAAAGTTGATGCAGAACAGCTTTCATTGGCAGCGTCAGAAGCATCAGGTGCAGTACAAGACCGGGAAGCTGAGGTTTCTGCCAAGCTGGCCGGAGTACAACCAAAGGTAGAAGCCGCCCGAGAAGCCGTTGGTTCGATTAGAAAAGAGTACTTGGACGAACTTCGGGCCATGCCAAATCCCCCCCCTGCCGTCAGAGTTGCGCTGGAAGGCGTTACAATGGTTCTTGATGCTTCGAGGAGGAAAGTGGAATCGCAATATTCATGGGGTCATATTCGAGCACAGATGCGCAGTTCAGAATTCATATCAAACATTGTGAACTTCAACGTCGACACAATCAGCGAAGGTGTACGGTCAAAAGTAGAGAAGAAGATCTTACAGAACCCTGACTTTGATGTAATCAGAATATCATACGCCTCTAAAGCGGCGGGTCCTTTGGCAGAGTGGACTCTTGCTGTTCTAGATTATGCTGAGGTCAAGGAATCAGTGGAGCCATTAGAAGCTGAAGTTCTCGAGCTGCAGAATGAACAGGCAGAACTTCTCGAGAAACAAGAACTCGCAGCCGAAGAAGTCGAGATATACCAACAGAGAATCGACGAATGCAAAATGGAATATGCTAAACTAGTAGCCGACGCTGAGAATGTCCGGCGAGAAATTCAAGACTCAAAGGGGAATCTTACAAGAGCTGAAGAAATGTTGGATTCACTAGCCGACGAATGGGACCGTTGGGTAAAAGAACTCAATCACCTCAATGCTTCAGCAGTGACCATATGGGGCAACGCGATGCTCGGTGCAGCATTCGTTGCATACGCAGGGGCCCTGGATCACAGGAATCGGCAGCTCCTAATGACGGAATGGAAAAGAATATTGAGAAAAGAGACGATGCCTTTGGACGAAAGAATCGAAGTTGCGCAATATCTAACATCTGCGGAAGAGCGAGGATTGTGGTCTTCCCTAGGATTAGCTACAGACAATACAAGCCTAGAGAACTTTGCCATACTGAAGAGAGCAGCAAGATTTCCGTTGATCGTTGACCCAACCCGCCGAAGTGGGAAGCTCCTGGGTCGTGTCCTTTGTACTTCATTTTCAGAGAATGATGGATACGGGTCCAGAAGTTTTGATTCTTCGCACGCACACCTCAACATTTCAGAGACAACCTTTGCTTCAACAGGAAAGAAGTCTTACATGCGAACTCTGGAGTCTGCGATGCGATTTGGTACATCACTACTTGTGGACGAAGCCGAGAAGTTTGACAGAGCAGTGACACCTCTTTTAGGACAAGAATCTTCCTATAGCAGTTCAGCAGAATATGTACAAACCCTGAGCTCATCTTCTAGGAAAAAGGAAGCTCACAAGAGTCGAAAAAGTGTTTGTCAGCGGGTTGTTCGCCTAGGTGACAAGGACGTATTCCTCAACTCTAGCTTTCGATTATACTTATCAACAGCAAACTTGAAGTCTGTTCCTCGATGCGCTGTCACAAGATCAAACGTCGTGTCTTTCGAGCTCAGTTCTGCTGCTTTGCAGAATTCTTGCGTCTCAAGGGCAGTTGAAATCCTAGCGCCAGAGCTCGGGGAAAAGAAGCGGTCGTCACTGGCTGCGGAGGTCAAATATCAACAAAGAAAACGAGTTCTTGAGGATATGTTGCTGTCAACTGTCAACAAAGTTGATGACATTGGAGCAGAATTGTTGCGCGGCTCCCTTCTGGACGATCTATCAAACCTGAAGAATGAGGTTCGCCAGATTGAACGAAGACGGAGAGAAGAAGACCAAGCTTCAAGAGCAATTTCACATAAGGAGCACATGTTTGCGCCTTTGGGTACAACATCAGTGAAGATTTATGAAGTGTTGCGGAGTTTGGTAGATGTATTCGCTTTATACCGTTTCACCTCTAGCTACTTCTTACAGGTGTTTGAGAATGCGATGCTCGGGTGTCGCGGTATCATAAAACGGCAATCTGACGAAGAGCATGTCAGCGAGTGCGAAAGGGTTCTACAAGACATGGTCTACGCAAGAACAGCAGCCAGTTTGTTTCCGGGGGATAGAGTGCCTTTTGCCGCCACGCTTTCACTTCTAATTTCGGACCAAGGCATAGCATCTAACTCACAGGGGAGAATGCAGAGTCTGAGGGAGGCATGGCAGCTATGTTTGAATTCTTCATATGTATCCAAATTGCAGAGTTCCGGGCAAGGCAAGAAGACGTTTGAGAAACTACCCTCGGCCTTCCAAAAAGTACTCGAAGAACGTCATATCAACAGCGACGAGGGCGAACTGGATCCGATGAAAATTGGGATGCAAGTCTTATACCGAATAGTATATGAACCCTTGCGCACCTATGACAGCATAGGCGACCTTGCTTGCACTTTACCTGGCGGAAAAGAGCTGATTCATGGAGAGCACGCAGGTCCAGAATCCGCGTTTAAGCACATCCTCGATGACTTTTTGGATGAACAAAAGCTCCCACCCTCCTCCATGTTTCAACCATTATTGTTGTGTAGCCGTGGCGAGAACTCAGATCCTGCCCTGTTTGTCAGCGAAATGGCAAGCCGTTCTCAGATATATCTCGTCAGTCTTGCTATGGGATCTAGCGATACAGAACAAGAGGTTGTGAACCTGATGAGCCATGCCTCTAGAAGAGCGCTGGCTGGGACTCGAATGCTGGTGCTTCTGAAGAATATGCACTTAGCCAGTAAGGCGACCATCAACAAGGTTCATGCCCTTCTGGGAAGCACGGGGAAACTCCCATTTTTACTCGTTATGGTAGCTGAAGTTCCGTTTTCATCCCCTCCTCCATCCGTCTTGAATATGGCTAGCATTTCTAATTTCTTCTCGTTCGAAGCACCAAGAAGTTTTCTTTCTAGTATTACTCGTGCTTTGGAGTGCTTGGAGTCGATGAGAGATCCAAAGACTTCCGAAGAAATGGAAGACCAGTTGATGAAGGCTGGTATGCAGATCCTTTTGTCTTGGCTACATGCATGTCTCACAGAAAGATCACGGAATAGCCCTATAGGTTTCAGCAAGGCATATGACTTCTCAGAATCAGATTTGGTAGCTGGATGGGAGCTAACGAGCAAAGTATCATCCGAATTACATTTCCACGTCGCAATCTCAAACCTCGCACATCTGCTAAAGACAACCGTTTATGGATGCCGCATGGAAACACCCACAGATCAAGAAATTCTGGACGCTCTCGTCGACGATATACTTTCTTTGGAACGCATAAGGTCCATATCGACTGGGAATATAAGTGTCTTCAGCGAAACCGACGACTCAGAAGCCATGCAAATTCCTATCGAGCGTGCACAACGAGAAAGTTTCTTTCAAAGCTTGCCGCTGGAAGTAAACCCGCAGTGGTATTACATGCCATCAGCAACGACCAGAGAAAGGCGAGTCAGTGAGGGGAGATGTGCAGTCGAGAAAGTGCTTCAAATGTCAAGAGATGCGTTTCAGCCAGATCCTGGTGTAGCCTCATTCAATACACCAGTGCTTGAGGAAGCGCACAGCAACGTAGAAGCAATTCTACGCCAAGCTATTAGACTGCCAAATGTTTGGTTCGAAGAACCCACTGATTTTGCGAGCAAATCCCCTCTACGTCGCTTTTGGAACACAGAAAAGGCTACTCTGTCGGGAGCTATAGAAGCAATCAAAGGTGCTGCAACCGATTTATTGCACCCAGAAAAGGTTTCGCCAAAACGAATGGTTGTGCTGTCAGTCTTCAAGGAAGAACTTTCTATCATATGCTCTACCGCATCTCAGAAAGTACCGTATTTGTGGACTGATGCCTGTTCTTTGTTTGGGAAACGCATAGCGGCACCAGCGGTCTTTTCGAGGATACTGCGTTGTGTGGACAACCTCCCTGATGGAAATAGGCAGAAGTCTATTGATTTATCATCTGTTTTACGTCCGAGGGCGTTCCTAGCTGCCCTTCGTTTCGAGAGAGCATTGGAAAGAGATGTTCCCGCTCATATTCTGCAACCCTACGTAACCGTTGATGAGCAGGCCAGCGAGGGTGCATGCCTACTCACAGGACTACGCCTCACTGGAGCATGTTGGAATGCGAGTAAGAACCGGTTTGTGCTAAATGACGAGTTCTCCGATAATCTGGGCACAGTTAAGCTTTCTTGGAGAGAAGTCGAGGACATTGATGAGGATCGGCATACGATCGATCTTCCATTATACGCTACGCTACGCAGTGCTAGTTTAATAGAGACGGTGCACATTCAGATAGAGAGCAAAGCATCGCATAGATTATGGCGGCTTCGAGGCGTATCATTTTCCGTGAACCGATAGACCAGAAAGGCTAAGTAATAAGCGCGGTTTGAGTAAGGGGATCAAGTACATCGGACGAAGATATGCGTGATCTTTACCAAATGATAGTGTTTGTTGGCTAAAGGGGTCTACGAGACATGGTTGGTAGAGCAGCACGTCAAGTGTACATGTACCGCAGTTATGACTCATTTGCACTCGATGACACGCCAAGACAGCGCGCCGCATTCTGCGGCCGAGAGCAGATCAAAGGACCGCGGGTTCAAGTCCGAATCGCACGCGGCCGAGGCCTGGACCCTCTTTTCCTCATCACCACAGAACGCGGTGAGACGAATAGAGAACACACGAGGCGCGCATTCGACACTCGAATGTTTGTCTTCCAGATTGTCTGGGCACGGATAGGATTCGGCACCTAGCATGCAATTGGATCTGGGTTTTTATGGGTTGTGTATTTCTTCAACTCGTTCCGCTTCGCGCATGGAGCCGATGTTTGGGATGTATCCGCAGAGGCACAGAAAGTTGTGAAGTGATTACATGGCTAGAGCAGTGGGTTGTCTAGACCAAGACTCTCTGTCCGTTCTTTCCCTGACTCTGCGAACACACGTGAACCCGCATCGGTCACTGATCACAATCCACGCGCGTAGTCTTATGTAATTAGGTAGGGCACAGAAGCGTCCTGGAAGCCCGAGTTGTAGAGCGCTCGGTCCTGAACTGATAAGCTCCCGCCGGCGACAGTCAAACTTCCAGTTGTGTAAGAGCATGCCTACCGTGTGAATAAATATGTAAATTCGTTCGATTTGGCGACGAAATTTTCATATTCGCAAGTCTACTGTGTCGGTTATCGCCAAAATCAGGAGTCATATCGCTATGTCCATATGTAAATTGCACTGGATATGGCGACACACATAGCGATCTGACCATCGAAAGCCAAATATTCGGACCAAGCGCTCCCTTCCACTTGGCATTTCGTCACCGAAATCCCGCCAAAACCCACAAACCCCATATGCACCAACCCAACTTTCCCGTGCCAGTATCCCAGCCGCAAAGCCGTCCGCAACCACCACCAACTGTCTTGAAGCACCGCGAAACTGCCGCCATGTCGAAAAAGGGCACCAAGTTCAGCCCTGACGAAGATCTAGCCCTTGCACGCGCCTGGCTCGCGAGCTCCCGCAACCCTATTGACCAGAACGCCGACATGTTTTGGGCAGACGTTGAACGGCAATTCTGTTGCCAGTCTGGTTTGCTTTCCCAGTGCACGGAGTAAAGGGTTCCCAGACGAATGAAGGCTTGTTTGGGTTCTGGACACGCCTCCCCCGTGGGGAGGCTTCAGCTACCAAAGTGCGGTTAACCATACTTTTCCTCGAACTGCGAAGGCTATCACGAGCTGGAGTCTCACGTAACAGCTTCACACGTGGCATATATACACAAAGCACTGTAAAGTGAGAGCGAAACTGTAAAGTTGAGATCCCCAAAGAATCTTGGTTTTTGTCATGTAGAACGCCAACGAATGCACCTCCCCACCCCAAGGCATCTTTCAACTGCTCTCCCTTGAGGTCTGGCGCTCCCAATACCCTACAGCACTCACCCCCCCATCCACCCGCAGAAAACTCTAGGCAGTTGCGAAGTGTTCTTCCATTGCCAAGTTGGTTCTGACTCTGCAGCGTTTAAAGTTACTGCTTCATCTCCGGAAGACGAGTCACGCCTTGCAGCTCGGTTCATTCGACTTCATTAACGCATTCATACACCGTATTCAAACTCAACGGTCTGTCCGAAAATGGTTGCGTTCGCCGCGTCATCCCCAGTACTGGCTCGTGCCCCTACCCAGACAGCTATCTGCCGACGCGCTCCCAGAATGGGATACGACATGGACGGAAGTGGCCCAGGGTCGCTTGCGGATCGCCGCATAAAGAGCTCTGCTGTCGAAAAGGACCGCCGTGCGTTCAAGGTCACCTACGTGCTACCGAGTGAGAGCCGTCTGTACACCTTCCGTGAATTGCAAAACGTATACACCACCAAAGTGGTACCATTCTCCTCGTGGTACGCCGAACAGCAACGCATCCAGAAGATGGGTGGTAAAATCATGAAGGTACAGCTCTGCGCAGGTGGCCAGATGAGATCGGTTGGAAACTCTTAGGGCTTCTCCCACGGCATCGGGGAATGCTATTTGTGTGCCGGTTTGTGGCGTTGTACCTATCTTAATGCAAGTAAACACGTTGACAGAACAGTTCTTTACGAGATAGCACCCTTGAATCTATGTTCACGAGTTGTGCACACAGCGAGAGCGTTCTGATTTCGGCACCCTACGTACATGGGCACAGCGGTTTGCCGCATACCCGTTCTTCGGCGGCGTTTCGTGGGAAAGTGTGACGAAGTTCCACAAACGTCAGACCACGATTTGATTCCATGTCACGTCCTCTTCTGAGACATGAGGTAGTATTCCCGAGCATATCGTATTCACATTTGGGAATCCCAAACACAGTTGTCCTCACCCCAGATGGGCTTAGCGCTTGTCTCCTTGTAAAAGGGGTTTCCAGTGCTAACTTCACAAAATCTACGGGAAAGAAGTTTCATCTTCTCGGAGAGTACTCCTCTGATTCGGGATTGCAGAATGTAACAGCGTGACTCCATTCTCTTCAGATCGAAGTAATGACGACTATGTTGGGAATTTAGATATCGAAGCAGAGAACACGTCGAAGAGTACGTACATCTCAGGTCGAAGAGTACGTACATCTCAGGTCGAAGTAGTGACTGAATTTTCACACTCACAACAAAGAAGAAGCGAAAAATGTTTTACATCCTCAACACCAGAGCCGTCATTATGACTCACACTCACACCTTTTAAGTGCGCTTGCAACCCCCCCCCCCCCCCCCCCACCCCCCCACTTGCACTGTCGCACATTCTTCGCCGGGAATTGCATCTTTGGCAGAGCCAATTTGTGTTTCTGAAGAGCAGGCTTCTATCCCGCATTCACCAATGGCCTTAAAGAGTCTGGACATCATAAAGATACAGATTTATCAGCGACACAGTTGAGGCATCACCCTTGTACTCTTGTAGAATTAATCGATGGCGGAACATCCATCGACTCGTAATAAGCGCTCACCTACATTGAAAGAGCGGTCGTCGCGAAAAAAATGTCAGACCACAATAACAACTAATCTTCGAAGCCCTCAGGGACAAGCCTACTTTGAGTAGACTGAGTACATCAGGTCTTGTGTTCCTTGATCAGGCTGAGCAGTAGATTTCCGGTAGTAGGTTTCCGCCTGTTCGGGATCTTCATAGAAATGCCATTTGGTTTCCTGGATGTTCGTTGTGCGCCAACAATCCTCATCCCAAACTCCACGTTCTAACGCTTCGAAGTATTCTCTGCCTAGAAGGATAAGTTCCCAAGTCAGACCAACCCGCCGATCTGTACTGCCGTCCCCCTGATTCGCATCAGCACAAAGCTTTGAACACCTTAACGGGCTCATCACTGCAATGTACCAAGGTCATTGTCCTTTGTGTTTCCTGAGGGGTTCCTGTCGCACAACTAATCTCGCACAAAGAAATCTTATATCACAGCTCTTGATGACGTACAAAAGCTTCACCTTCGGGATCAAACTCCCCAGCAGTAATGGCCGAATCATTGGGCTCCTTCTGAACGACAAGTTCAGAAAGGCTCATCGGGGAAGTTTCGATATATGTAGAGAAGGCATTTCAAACATTTCTTCTTCTTTATTTTGGGTTCAATATGTCTGATTACGGCATATTGATAGAGGTTTTTTCCTTTTTATGAGAAAAACCTCTCTCTCCTAAGAAAGGGTAACACCTTCTGTGGCCACTGGCGGACTATCTCCGCCAAAGTCTTACCTTTTCTCTCTGCTGCGGGGGAAGCTCGCGTCTCCTAGAATCTGTCCGCTTAGGGCAACGAAGCACATAGTGTTCAGCGCTGTTGTTTTCAAACATTTGGACACGACTAGACAAAGTAGATCACTTTAGAATACAAATACAATACAGGATCGTACGAGAGTTGTGCATACGCTATAAGTAGACAAAACTGAGTATGACGTAATGATCGTGCTCGTACGTAGTGGCAGAAATCATCTTTCGTGACACTCTTTTGTACAGGTGTTTACACTAAGCCAGAGGGGTGTGTTCCAAGGAGGATCGTGTTACTGCTAGCATACCGAATGATAAGGACGCATACCTAATGCCATGATTTTCCATAGTGAGGATACCTAGTAACGCCGCACAAAGCGTCGAGGTTGCAGATTTGTTTCTCTGCCCATGTGCTGTAATCGATGAACAGCCGGTTCGAAGAGAAGTTCTCTGTCTGCGATAGCTCCACGCAAGTTTAGGTGAGAACAGAATTTAAGAACTCACATACACTGTCGTAGAAAGTTGAACTACCCATCTCCGGCTTTTCGTTGAACGCCTCATGGAAAGCCCCGTCTATCTCGATCATTTTCGCATGTCCTTTGTGATTAATGGCGTCTACAAGTTTCTTGCTTCCTTCTATGCGAGTAATCTTGTCAACCTTGCCATGCAAAACAAGCACTGGTACAGAATTGAGAACGCATTCTGTTCCTTGTTTCACCGTATCCACAATGGAGGTACCGTACGTAAGAAGATCAGCTCCGACACCGACGCTTATCTTATCATGTACAAGAGGGTCATTGACATATGCTTCTACAATTTCTTTGTCTTGACAAAGGTCATTTGGATCAATACCGGCACCTTTTGTAAATCCTCTCGACCCAGGGATTCGCACTAGAAAAGGAGCAAACGGTTGCAATGCTTTGTTGACAGCGCCGCTGACAACAATTTCGATGGCTGGTGCACTTAGTATGACACCACTCAACTGACCGATAGATTCCGCTATCAAACAATCTCGGTTGCTCATCGCACCCGCTACAATCGCACCACCAAGGGAATGACCTCCGATAACGACGCTTGAGTTGGGGCCGTATTTCAATGATACACGAGGCAAAACAAGCTCGTAAAGATCTTTGACAAAGTCCGTGATGTTCCGAGTCGCCCCTTTAATGCCATCTGAGTGACCATGGTTTCGCATATCGAATGAAATCACGGCATGAAGCGATGGTACATGACTCAAGATAGTCTCTGCGAATCTTCGGTAGCGAGCAGAATGCTCTCCAATTCCATGGTTCCAGACGAGAAGTTTCGGGTTCTCCACTTCAGATAAAGCTTCTCTTGTCCAAAATACGGTGTGCAAATTGGGCTGGTCAGGATCTCGAAACTGAAGTAACTCGGTTTGTTCTTGAATCGGCATGTTTGCGGGGATTAGAAAGATTCCCAAGGCATGAAAACTGTCGATCGATGATTCGCGACTCCTTACGTTCGGGCCCTTCGGTTTCCAGGGGGATTGTGCGCAACTGATCTACTGTGATGAAAGTAGCCAACGATCCGTTTACCAGCAATGATTGCAAACCCATCTAAACCGTTGTCTGCATGAACTCGCTGGCCAAACTGGTTTCGCTGCAATGCACAAGCTGGAAAGCCATCGAGTTACAGTACATCAGATCCGGTTTTAAATTAGATTAGATCCTGGATGGAACTGAATACCATCGCAGATGCCATCAAGGTTCGCGCGAGATATCATATAAGAGACCGGACGGGAACAAGTGGAGAAGTCCGTCGCGAATAGCGAAGCTGGGACCATCACCGGCCCCAGAGAAGTGCGTCGACCAACAATATACGTTGGTTTATTAACTTTTTGAAATGCAAATGTGGGCTACAGCCGGGATCTCTCGGTAGCTCAGTTGGTTTCAGCGCAACCTAGAGCATTTGACTGTAGTGAATGCATTCACCAAAATGTCCCTAGTTCGATTCTAGGTCGGGAGAAATCATCTTAACGTGCTCGCATCTATTTTTTTTTCTTTCCATCCAAGCACATATTAATCAACCCCGCCATTGGGCAACCGATCTACAAGACTGCATGAAAACTATCATTCGATCATTTTCCATCGTCGATGATGATCACGTTTGCCTTTGCTTTAACGATGAAGAACAACACCTTCACAGCATCTGTACCCTTCTACCAGTGAACCCTGTCTAATAATTTTTGGTTCTTGTTTAATACCTATACGATCTGTTACTCCCCAAGGCCAACGCTTGAACTTGACCCATGACAACGAGTAGCGAAAGATACAATTGCTTCGTACAGAACAAGGGGCCACGATCTTAACTGTTTTCACGGTTTTGATAGATCATGACGGTATTCACGGGCTTGTTCTCCTAACCCTGCAGAAGACATCTCTTTTTGCAAGTTTGATTGTAAGACGAGGAATCGTTCCGGAATCGCCCATAGCGACGACCTGGATACGATTTGTTGATGCCCCTGTTTTGTCGTTGCAGCTACGCGCTGATGTAAAATACGAGGAAGGCAAGATGGATATGCAGCTGGTTCTCTTTGAGAACTCGAACTTCGGGCCAGAGACAGTTCCTTCAACCAAAAAATGACTACTTGATAAGATGACGTGCAGCGGCATGTACATATGCAAGAACAATCTAGCGAACCTAAAGTCTGCGAAAGATAGCTAACAACTTTTTCGGTAAATGTTTTACGGTGCGTGGTGGACTTCTTCCGTGCCTTTCGTTTGAAAGCTGCATTTTAAATGCTTCATTTATAACCAAAAGCGAGAATGATGTCTGTTGAAGAAGGCGACTGGTTTTCTGACTCTGGAGTACAGAATGTTCTACCCTGTTTTCACCGTTCCCAGGGAGTTGCAAAATACCTTATCCAGGCCTAGGTATGAAGCTTTGTTGTTGTTGTTTGCATCCGTGTGAGTTTATGTTTTCGTTGTCGCGTTCCTACTTCCAAAGGCGATGCAAGTATTGCAGATCAAATACGCTCCCTTCATCAAGATCAGTGATACCCATGCAACAATATGTAAGCTGTATTCTTATTCCTCCGTTTTCTGGCCGCTGCACGAGCCTATGCAAGTTTTGGGCTAAAGACAACTTGTTCCTATGTCAAAGTCAAAATATATCAGAGAAGAACCTGAATGTGTTGGTCTCCTTTGGAGACCCAACCGCAGATCCGTTTTGCTTCTCTAAAGTGAAGGCGGATCGCATGTATCCTTCAAAGAAGAAGAGGTTGTCTGTTCTCTCTCTCTCTCTTACGAAGCGTTCGCTGTCTCCACACTTCATATGGGTCTGCTGAGACGACCCTCTTTATTTCATTTAGTTAAAGTATCAAGTACTGGCATTTTTTTAGCAACTCTTTACCTGATTGTACGATACCTCTTTTGCCAAGGACGAGATATAGCCCTGCAGAGCCCTATTTAAAGGGGTGAGGTCGAGTGTCGGCACAAGTCAGCTGCCTCTGCGTGCTCTATTGCGTGTCAGCTCTCCTCCAAAAGCGCCGGAGGAGAGTTGTGTACCTATCACTCTAAGAATAATGACCATTCTACAATACAGCGGTCATAAACGTCCTTTCCCGAAAGGTTCCGGGTAGGAGAGTTCACCACTAATATCAGAAACCCTCTTTCTGATGTGCTATTGCGCACTTCGTCGTCACTCACTCCACTCGCTGTCAGATCGTACTCCAAGCGGAGTGCTTTGTAAGAAATTGTTGTAGCACATTTGCCCCTAAGCCGGGCACCGTTATCTGATAGAGTCGACCGCTATAACTCGACAAGGAGACAGGTACAACCAAACAAACTCACACAGGAAAGAGCAACATGCAACGCAATTGCCCCTTGCCGAGGATGTTTTGTTGACAGAATGGCGTATGACGAAGCTTTGGCAAACGTGTGCTCTGCATGTCTGCGGTGTAATTAGAACAAGTATTCTCGTGGAAAGAGCGTCGCTTCTTGTATAACTCACCCCGCACGTCGAAGAATTAACTCAGAGTACTCTACTGATTGCCTTTGTTGAATTCTGTTCCTCTGTGTGGTTTTAGTATTTGTGTCAAGAATGGGTGAGAAGGTTCTTTTGAGGACCATGCATTGCAATACAGGCAAAGGATGACGTGCAGAACCGATGGAAAATACATGACCCATGTTCATGTCGGAAACATAAGCGCTTCTTTTTTCTTTCAACATCTCTACAGCTCAGCGGTCGTTCTAGGAGAAACAACTGCGCTCTGGTTGCGTGCTTAGAGAATGAGGGGTTGTTTCTAGAACATGTGTCGTGTATGTATGTATGTGTCTTATCCAGTCGCGCTGCTAATCCCGAAAGGGGGATAAGAATTCTTATCGAAGAACTTCCCTCTCTTCAAGTACGTCACCCAAGCCCGCCATTTCTTCACGGTCGAGTTGATATCAATCTGTATCATGTTATTGGTTTTGTGTTCACGCATCTGCGTTCCTGGATACCACTTGAAAGAAAGGGTTTCGGTTGAAACTGAAGCTCATGATTTATTTATACATCCAAACAAATACTGTTATGAACGAGATACTGCTTCTGTTGAGAGGCATTCGAGAGTTGCTTAGACCGTTATTAGTAGGCGTGGTTGACTCATTTTTGCAGTTTGTATTTGTATGTACTACACGTAGGCCCTGTCCAACATATGTTGCACAGGTCTTAAATACAGCAGCACATACAAACAAGGCTGGGGGGATTTCAGTTGGTGCTTTAGCTGGGAGGCCGTTGTTCACATGGCGTGAATGTGATATTTGGGTTATGACCGAATGAGAGAAGATGTGGACCATAAGTCGCAAAGACTTGCAGCTGTTATTTGGTAAGGAATGTAATCGTTTTGCAGTTTGTACACTCATAGTCTATACTTGATGTACCTGAATAAATTCGCTGTGCTGAGAAGGGCCAGTGTGAAGCACTGGTGGGTGATCTTGGCTTGGCCCGCTCAATTTCCTAGATAGACGGGGCTGGGTGGAGCGAGCATGAAGGGGTTATGTGAAATTGTACGATCGGCCACATACGAAGTACGGAGCGTCGGATGCGAGTTAGGCCGCAACTACAACGAGCTTGACCCAGCTCATGATGGTTAGAAGTGCGTAACTAAATTGAAGTGGGGATAAGTATGTGAACACTAAGGGTCAAAGTGCATAACTGGAGCGCCGTGAATTGAATTGTGTGGTTTGATGATGCAAACTCGAGCAAGCAGTCGAAAGCTCAAGCTCTAGCTTGAATTCAGTGGTGGACCTGGGTTTTGGCCGAAAAATCGGAGCGGCAAGCAGACGATTGGGGGTTGCTAAGCGTCGCACTTGGCAAGGTGGGAGTATGGTATCCTCATTTCGGATACGCGTTGAGCTTGATATTCGCCGCGATATTCTGTGGAAGGTGCGTGCGACAAGTGCGTACATGAGGTTCTTGCGGGCAAATGGGGCGATTAAACGCATGGAAAGTATTGACTACAGGGAGACAGGGGAGACAACGACATCAAAGAGTCGCACACTGCTATATGTTCCTGCAAACGTGAACATTCCGGAGATGATTGCTGCACTGATTGATGATTGCTACATCGAGATCCGCGATACGCACACATGGGATGACGCGGAACCATATGTCCAATACTTCACAGTACGTCCAAACATCCTTCAAGAAGTGATTTCGACAACGGGGTGCTTGACTATGGAGGAGGATATGGATGACAAAACGCGTTGCGTGCATACACTTTGGGGGGAATGCAATGCAAACATTCCCTTGTTGGGATATTATGTGGAACAGGCAATCATTAGTAACATGGAGGCATTCTACGACACTTACAATACGCATGTGAAAGGGTTTGTCAAAATGATTGTGAATGAATTCGGTGATGGAACTTTGGCGAGCCTTGACGAGGCAGTGGAGCGATTGCTTCGTGATGAGAGACCACAGTAACGTCAATAGGCCACCTTGAATCTGATGACGTCGATGGAGATGCAGCACCAGGCATCACGATCCACGGCAGCGCCTGGGTGGATGGTCCTCTACATCCAGAAGCAAATTATAATGTAAACAAAAGTTGGAGCGTGAGCTTTGTATGCGACAGTGCGGACGCAGCGTGATAACTCGTTGCCTGAGAGGGCATGCTCAGAAACAGGGAAGACTTCCTGGAAGGAAGGCTTCCTAGAACGCGGAATGACGAGAGGCAAGAAGCAAAAAGGATGAACCACTGACGGGGGTGGGATTTGAACCCACGCCTCAATGAGACTGCGGCCTAAACGCAGCGCCTTAGACCACTCGGCCACCCCGCCCTAACGTGTGACTCGTGTTGGAAGACCGAGCATTGTCAAAATATATATACCCAAGTGTCGCCATGTAGTCGTGGTTCCCCGATTGCAACGGAATCTAGAGCAATCGGTAACTCTTTTGGTACCTTCCGTAGGTAACCCAAAGGTATTCTTATAACCCTTTAGCCTTCCTACCGCCAGTAAAGGCCAACCATGTATCTCTCTGACCAAGTGACTGCATGACGAAGTTGCCCACTGCACCTTGCCCTGCCCAGGTCCGAACGACGGTTTGGACGGGAGCAATTATGCACCATACTTCTTCGTTCTCTGTCTAGTTCATGCTCCCCCTTCTAGAGCACATGTGATCTGCAACCGCCAGATCGCTAAGGAAGGGGGCTGCAATCGTCCGTCTACCGCAACCGGGGTTGCTACTAGGTTTGCCCAGACATGTATAAACCTCAGCTCGCACCCTCGACAATGTCACAGGCAAAATTTCTCTCCAGAACACTTATAACCACACCCGCCTTCGCCTAATGAACGCCGTACCAAGTGCATAGCGCCTCTGACCCATCGTCGGAGTGCAGCACCCTTCCACTGGATAAGCGCTTATTTGCAAGTATTGCGTCGCTTGTAACGCTGCTTACTATGTAATGCCCAGTTGCAGGCCCTAAGAGGAACATGATGACTACAATCCATGCTAATACAGAGGTCAATTTGCCATCTGACGAGCATTTAATGATAATGTCTGATTCCCACTAATCATCTTCCCCCCTAGATACCACCAAGCTCCACGTTTCCATAAAGCATTCACAGATCATAGGGGCCTGTTGTAACTCACTCTCCACAACCTGTTCCCTCAATGTCTTCATATCAGCCAGGCTGAAGCTAAATCCATCGGCTAGAACGGCCTGTACAGCCCGCTCTTTAACCTTTGAGAACCCGTCTAATGACGCCTGCAAACCGCTCGTGTCTGCGTTTGCCCCTTTTGTTACCATTGCTTGCATATACATCACATCTACCCACAGCTGTGCAGCCCGATTGTACGCCAACTTGTCCGTACCTAAGGTTCCAATCAACGTTTGCCCAATGCCTGAGATCAGTTTCATCATGATTCCGCTCAAAAGTTCTGGGTGGGACGTCCGCTTCACCGTTGTGATCATCACCAACGCCAATCGCAGTACTAGTTCTCGTGCTGCCTTGGAAACGCCAACAATCTTGATCGGCACCGTTCGACTGACCGAGTCATCTAGCTTGTTCTTCGGGAACTTCACCAGTGCACCAGCCATTCTCTGAAACGGCTCAAAAACAAGAACCACATATGCCTTCAACGCTCTGTCTTTAATTTCTGCAATCTGACGCGAAACTTGCTGGAGTTGTCTTTGCGTAGCGCGTGAGTCATATGGAGATGACAGTCCGGTCTTCTCCTCAATTGCTGATAGAACGTTTGCTACCATTTCCGTGCAGCACACAGCCACTTGAAGAGCTGCGCTTTCGTTTTCCTTGTAGTCACTCATCATATTCTCCACAGTTTTGACGAACACCAGCGGAGCTTCTGCGCACGTTCGACTTAGACAGTCAACACTCGGTCCTTTGGTAGGACTTTCATGATCGTCGTCGCTGTCGCTTATTTGATCAGTAATGGTAACAGGTCCTTCGTCGAGCTCTTTTCCACGAACCCAGGATGATTCAATCTGCACTAATGCTTCCACAACGACAGCCCTTAAAAACTTTGCCGATGAGGCTCCAACGGAGTTCCTCTCGACTTCGCTCAAAGCCCATTTCTCCGCTCCACGACGCACAGCGCGAGCAAGGGAGATCAAAAACGCGTCCGTAACTTGGGTGCTGACTTGTTGCAAGGGTGCCAGACAGGTTTCCGATATGCGTAACTCATTCAGAGCATTCAGTCTCGTTGATGTGATTTCCTTTACGATCTGGCGTGTGATGAGACTGACGTCTTGCATTACATCCTCCCGTACAACCTTGACGTAGCTGTTGCACAGGCGAATGATGTGCGAGTCGACGATACGAAGCCATTGATCATGTTGCATGAGCAGATGCCCCAGTCGCCATACTTGTCCCAAGGCGACGTACAAACCGTCACTAGCTCGAGTAACCAAGTCTGCGAGCTCTGTATCAGTGTGCATATCATCAGATAGAAGCGTGGGAAGCTCAGCAGCGGCAATTGCGGAATCCAGTGCTTTTTCAGCGGTAGCCATGCGTTTGGACAAAATATATGACAAGTGCTCCTCTTTGTTGACGAGAAAGAGTGAAGAAACCAGACTTGAGGTATCAGCAGCGGAGGTGTGAACATTGGACAAGCGCTCAACAGTTTCATTTACCAGATGATCAAAGCCCTGCTGCATATCGCGGCGTAAGACTTGCAAGGAATCTGGCGGTTGTGCAGACAACCAGGTTTGGGCACGCATATACTCGCGGAAAGTGGATTCGACGGTAGAAACGTTTCCGTTTGCCGCGGAGCGCAGGGTATTACCGAGGGAAAACAACCATGCATAACGCTTGTACACGGTAAGGGCTCCTTGAAGACGTTCCAATTGTGTTTCGCGTTGTAAGAGCTGTTCGTAGCGACCACGCAGACTGTTTTCAGCGCGCAAAAACTGGCGTTGGGTGTGAATGGCACTGAACTCATCTGGACAGGGGGAGAGGTGTTGGATGGAGTGCTTTGCACGTTCAAACTGGGCTTTGATGTACGCAGCAAAGAGGAATTTTTGCTGTCGATAGCGTTCCTTGCGCGAGTCGAGGGTGCGACTGAGCTGGTGCAAGTTGTGAGAAGCTTGACGTAGATGGTGAAGCGGGGTATCAGCATGTACGCGGGCCAGATACTCGGAGGGCTGGAACTGGTGACAAGAGGGATTGATCGGGGATTGCGTGGAGCAGTTCGGAAAGTTGGGCTTTGCTATGGAGTGTCGACGGGCCATAACGCCACTGGCGAGGTCGACACGACCCAGACCGAGCAGATCGTCGAAGAGGCCATCGGAACGATGTGATTTTTGGACGTGGGGGGCGTAGAGCTTGTCCGAGGAAGGGAAGTGGTTGAAATGAGTGGGAGCATTGGCGTTGTCGAGGGTTTTGTTGTTGTTGTTGTGTTCTGAGGGGGGTGGATGGGCGAGATAGTGGTGGGGAGACTGGGTGAAGGAGCGAACTTGAAGGACGAAGAGGGGTTCGGTGGGGGCTGTCTTTGGGTTTGCGATTGCTTCGGAAACTTCTGCCCATGTAGACGGTTCGAAGGGAGCCATGTAGGCACATGGGAAGAAGCGGTGGCGGTGTTTGGCGGGGAAAGGGGAGCGACGCGGAACAGATGGCGAAGGTAACGAGATAGGGTGGATTACAGCTACACGAGCACATGTTTACTATTTTTGGGGGGGAGGGGGGGGGGCCGTCTTGTTGGGTTTGTTGGGGGGAGGGAGGGCGGCCGGTACTGGTGGCAGTGGCAGGGCGTGACGTGGGGTTGGACCGGCAGAGTGACGGGGCAAGTGCGCAGCAGCTGGCGGTGCGGGGCAGCAGAGCGGGGCAGAGCTTTTACTCGGATGGGGGCTACACACGCCACGATGGTAAGCTCTTTTAAGCTTATTAGCATGCAGTGTCTCAGCTTTGGTATGCAAAAGGGTTATAGGGATGCCTCTGGTCCCAAGGCGTTGTTTTAAACGGTGATCTGCACTTGTATGTATTACCCGTCGTAGCGTTGTGCGTGGGGTGCCATGGTCGGGGTGAGCGTGCGTTACATGGCGGCGACGTGGCCACGTGGCATGTGTTTCATTGTGGTAGCTGTGCCTGACGGCAGACGGCAGCCGCCAGCCAGCACAGTCGAGGCCAAGGGTCACAGCACCGCGGCAGCAGCAGCGGCAGCGGCAGCAGCAGCCGCCAAGGCACATGCACAATCCAAACGAGCAACTCAGCTTGACCCCACCCAACCGCCCAACCCTCTGGCAGCAAGCCGTCACCTACTTCACCGCGCTCGCCAACAAAGCGCGCCCAAACAGCACAAAAGCAAAACGCTCTTCCAACACCAATCTTCTTTCCTCACCCACCCGCCAGAACAAGAATCTAACAACACCCGCTGCTTGTTCACGCACCGCACCTCCGGGCGCACTCTTGCCGCCACCCGTTGAAGACAAAAAAAAAAAGAAAAACAACAAGCTCGCCGTAGCTTATGGGACACCACTCGCGCGCTTCATGGAGCGCGCTATGGCGACCGCGTATGAGATTGATTTTGCGCACATTGTACCCCTCATTTGAGCTTCGGCGCGGAGTGACGCGCCCTTTGTCTGTGTTATCCATAACATTTGTGCTATGCTTCATCGCCACGGGCGTGTACTTGGTGGTGCCTGTGGCGCTGCTACCGCAGTTGCGTACTCAACCGATGGCTACGGCGGTCAAGTTGGTGGTGTTTCTGTGGTGCATTTCATGCACAGTGGTGTCATACTTGTTGACCGCTCTGGCGTCGCCAGGAAAGGTGCCGGATACGTGGAAGGCGAGGCAGTGGCAGGCGGCGGCGGTTACAACGTCAACGAGCACGTGCACAGCTTCGAACGCGATGGTGGTGGTGGCGGGCGCAACGACGGCGACGGCGATGACGGCGACAACGGCGGGTTCAGCCGATACGCAAAGCGAGGACGGGGTGGGCAGTGCAGTGGGCGGCAGCGGAAACGTAAGCGGCAGCGGTGGTTGTGGTGCGGTGATGATACCGGTAGCGCCGGCGGCGGTGAAGGCGGCCGGAACGTCAATGATACGCCACGATGGACAGTTTCGATATTGCACGCAGTGCAGGGTATTTAAACCGGATCGAGCGCACCACTGCTCGTCGTGCGACGAGTGTGTGTTGTTAATGGACCACCATTGCCCGTTCACGGGCGACTCATGCATTGGATTTCTGAACCGCAAGTTCTTTGTGCTGTTCTTGTACTATGCGACGGCGTCGTGTACGCTGGTGGCGACGCTGACGCCGCCGGCGATTATGAGGCGGCTGCATGAACTGGACCAGCGTTCGAGTGGATCGGCTTTGGTTACGGTTATTGCGCAGATGATGGGGTACATTGGGTGCAGCGTGCACGCGCTGGTGTTGGCGCCGTTTGCGATGTTCCACACGTACCTGGTGGTGCGCAATCGCACGACGATTGAGAAGCAGGAGGCGAGAAGCGTGCTGCACGACAACGTGGTGCGACGCCTGGACCGGGGATGGTTGCAGAACTGGAAGGCGACATTCGGGCCTATGGCGGCGTTGTGGTTGGTGCCTGTGTCGTACGGAAGAGTGGGCGACGGGACGTGCTGGGGACGAAACGACGAGCTGGTGTAGCGCTTTTTGAAGTTTTGATGATGATGTTTGATGTTGATGTTGATGTAAAGGCAGGGAGGAGTAGCGGCGGTATGGGCGAGAGTTTGGTAAACGCGCGTGTAGACAAGTGGGTGGCGGAACGCATGGTGGTCAACAGGGCGGGGGTTAGGTGGGCTACCGGGGCCGTGGGCGTGCGGGCGCAATAAAACGAGAGCACGGAGCAGCGAGAGCAGCTGCTGCCTGCGGGCATGCGGCAGTGGACACGAACAGACAACGGGCTGGCGGCCGGCACCGGTGGGCGCGCGCTGTATGTAAGACGCACAAGTTGTGTATTTCGAAAAGAAGCGACGGCGGCTGCGTGCGGCGCGCGCGGCGGTGATCCGCCACCAGCGCACGCACGCGTAGCACACGTGCCTCAGGCGCGCAACTCCCGTCGTCTCTCGTTGCGCCCAGCCGCGCTCACCACACACCCCCCCCCCCCCTGTCGTCACATCCTCCGCCGCCACGTCGCCTCCCTCCCACCTCCCCTCCCACCTCCCCGCCCCCCCTACCACCCCCTCCTCCCTCCCACCTCCCCGCCCCCCTACCACCCCCTCCTCCCTCCCACCTCCCCGCCCCCCCTACCACCCCCTCCTCCCTCCCACCTCCCCTCCCCCCCCCCACCACCACCCCCTCCTCCCTCACATCGCCCACCCCTCCTGATCGCAACAGCCGTGCCGCCTCTGCGCCACACTGCCAATAACAACACCGTCCAACTGCAGCCGCACCCCCCGTCGCCCTTCGCGCAGACGCTGTTGCGCGCGTGCGCTCACCATCACGTCCGGCGCGTAAAGCTCGCTCACGCTCGACTCGTAATACCGCCCCTCCTGTCCGCCGTTTCCGTCCGCACAGTGCCATCGCCAGCACCGTCGCTCCGCGCACCCCTCCGACACCGCCTCCCCGCCGCCTTCGCCGCCGCTGCTGCCGCCGTGGCTCTTTTTCGCCGCTTGCTTGTCGTGCTCCGCCGCTTCATCGTACTGCCGTGCCTGCTGTAGCGAACGCTCACACTCGCTGTCGCTGCACGATGCACCACTGCACGTGCTGCCTTCGTCTTCCTCCTCTCGCTCCTCGTAGTGCCCGTCGTGGTCGCAGCACCGTTCATCGCAGCGCGCGCACATGCACACGCTGTTGCCACTACCACAAGCTTGGTCGGAACGCGCGTACGCTTCGCACTCGCCGTGCGCCATGCGAGCCACGCGAGCCACGCGCCACTCGTCATGGTTGTCAGCGTCCAACACGCCAGCCGCCGCCGCAATGGCCACCTCCGAAATGCACGGGCAGTCCACTACGTGCAGAGTGCGCAGCTGCATTCGGCCCAGCCGGGCGGTGTCGAACAGCGCCATCATGGCGTCGTCGGTGAATTGAGGCAGACACGCCACGCGCAAGTAGCTCAATGAATCACAGTTGTCGGCGATGGACTCAAACGCTTCCTCACCCACGTGCACACAATGTGCTATACTCAGTCGTTGCAGGAACGCACCCAGTCCCTCCGCAACGGCGCGTATCCCCCATGTAGACACGCCATTGCAGCACCACAAACTGAGCTCGCTCAACGCGGTGCAACTGGTGGCCACGGCGAACAGACAATTATCCGAAATGGCGCAATCGCCTATATGTAGCCTTCGTAGCCTGCGCGCCAACGGCGATTGACACACACTTTGTAGCGCGTGATCGGATACGTTGCGCGCCGCCGAAATGCACAAGCTCTGAAGCGCCACGCAGTGGCGCGCCATGCGCGCCACAAACTGATCGTCCACACGGTCGCACGCGTGCAGGCGGACGCTGCGTAATGTGCGATGGGCGGCGTGCCACAGCGGGGTGACGTACTGGTCGGCAAAGCTGAGCGAGGAGACGAAGCTGAGACGCAGCGCGACGAGCGAATGCGCATACGCGGCCAACAGCGAGAAGAAGCGTGTGGGCAGTGCGGTGGATTGCACGGTAAGCGCGGACAAATTGGGCACGTAGCGCAACAGTTGGGTGAGCTGTTGCTCGGATAGACGGTGCGGCAGGGAGACGGTCAAGTGGCGCAGCGAGGCGGCGCTTGCAAGCACGGCGGGGTGGGGGGTACTTGGTGGATTGCTACACGGGTTAGGTGCGGCAGCATGGCGGGGAACGAGGAGCGGAGACATGAGAGGGGGGGACTGAGCGTGGCGTGCGACAGATGGGCGGCCAAGGAGGAGGAGAGATCGGGGAAGGCGGCACTGACGTTTAGCACGTCGTGCATTGAGAGATGGGACAGCATGAGGTGGAGGGCATCGGATGGAAGAGTGTGGAGCGGGGTGAGCTTGGGCTTCATGATGCTTTCGGGGTTGGCGGGGGTGAGAGGGGGGTGGAGGAGAAAGGAGGAGGGTGAGGAGAGAAGAGGGGAGGCAGTTTTTCTTTTTCTGGTGTGGGAGGTGCGTGGTGTTTGTCTTGGGAGGGGGGGGGGGGTGGTGGCGGTGGTGGTGATTGGGTGCTTGCACCGGTGGATAGGAGCACTTTGCAGGTAGTGGTGATTGGGTGCTTGCACCGGTGGATAGGAGCACTTTGAAAAATGTTCGGAAGGGGGGGGGGACAGACGGCGGCGGTTGCGCGAGTGAGGTGGCGCACCCACACTGCGCGCCTTGTGCGGACCGGCAGCCGCGCGCCCGCAGGCGGGCCGCACGCGTGCCTGCGCGCGCTCAAACCCACGGCTGTGCGCCCACTGCGATCAGTCGCCTGCCGCGCGCGTAAACGCAGCGACTAACTTATTGTGATCGCGAGCCGCAGCGTTGCGCGCGCCCGTCGTGGCGCCCCGTCGCCCGTCCGCTCCACCCCCCCGCAACAGCTCCCAAAGTATCTTGCGTGCGTGCCCCACCGCCGGTAGCCAAATGTGCCGTCGACGCGCTTTAAACGCCATGCCCGAATCTGTTACCCACGCCCCGAGCGCCAATCAGCGCCCTTCGCTGACAGCCGCGGCCGCCCCATTCCGCCTTGCAACTCGCCATGCATGTAGCGCGCTTGCATTTCACTCCCTGTCCCTCCTCCGACCTTACGGGGAGGGCAGATCGGCGAGCTCATTTATTTTTTTGCCTCCAGTTGGAACGACAGAACTGTATTCCACGTTCCAACTGGTGGCCAGCGTGGCTCCATTCACACCGACCCTCGCGATCAACTTATTCAGCGCAAATTGCAACTTCTACGATTAGAAACCAACGTTAGAAACCTATACCACAGCAAAACCTTATAGGAAAAATCACTAGTCTAGGGAAACGTATGATACTCTTACTACGTAAAATACTTATCACAATTAAACCAATATATCTATTTTGAACACAGAGTTGATAAAAATGAAGCAAGGTTAGTGATACATTAATGCATTCAGATAACACTTACAAGATAGTCATGATGTAATTTCAAAGAACAAAGCAACATCATTCTTTCCAGTGTATCAAATACCACACACTTGGTAAATATTTTGACAGCTTGCACTTCAGTCCTTATTGAATTTACGTCAATTACCTAGGTTTCCGGCAGCACTTTTATGTGGTGATATTTTAGATCCATATGTTCGTTATTTTCCGAGATCTTTGCATTTTTCATGATCTACATAACCGTCGCACTTTCCGCTGGTATTTAAATGGGTTACAGTTGGGCTTTATTCTCTAGAAATGCTTCGTTTCACAATTCCTAGTACATTGTACCCAACCAAATTAGCTTCTGTTCACAATAAGATACGGCAATGTATCCTTTCTCTGCAGACGACAGTTCAATAGCGGTTTAGTTTTTTGTCGTCTACATAACAGTTCTTTCTTTTATCTTTATTAATAATCCAGTAATATATCTTTTATGTTCAAGATAAACAGCATAATCTACGTCACAGAAAACTTCCATTTGTGCTGTATTATTAGCAGGACAGAACAAAAGAAGCTTTGTACCCTTCAAGTAGCTCAGTACTGTTTTTGTTAGCCCAATATGCCCCATTTATTGGTCATGGACCTGCATCACCAGCATCGAAGCGGTAAACATGACGTCTGGGCTCGATTAGTTCTACCAGTACATCACCCGTCCTACCAATTCCTGTTAGTGGCCATGAACTACAGATAGAACATGCTGTTAGTTCTCTCGACGTGCTGCAATGTCAATCGGGGATAGTAATGGAATTCGTGCACATTGGAGTTGGCCAAACCAATTAATAGCAGTATTTTGTCAATATTTATGCTTTTTTGATTCTTAATACCGTTCTTGTCTCTCGTTATATGGAATCCTACGAAAAAAATTGGTTTTCCCAGAACATTAAACTTGTAGAGCTTTTGCCTATCTGATCTGAAATTTTTGCTGAAGAAATTGGGAGTTAGAAGATGTCAGTAAGTCATCAACGACCAATACGATGTGAAGTGCAACGCCCTGAGGGAGGGATTCCTGGTACTTGACCGTTTTCCCGATATTATGGGTTGTGTAGTGTGTATATAAACTACGCCCCACAATGGTGGGTATGGACACGTGGGACACGGTTTTGGGTCAATTGGCGGTTGGCCACAGTAGTGGATGTTGCCACGAAATGTAGAGTATTTTAGTTAATATTATTTATTATTTTCACACCATTTCTGGGAAGCTAGTACTTAGTGCGACGGCGCATTGCCGTCGCACCAGTAAACCTTCCCCAACAAGGACCCCAACCTGGGGAATTGGCTCTAGTTGTTACCGCTTGCGCGCGTGCTCTACTCCTCCTTGGAGGGAAACGCCGTGAACCACGGGACATCTAACCCCCTTGCACATCTAAAGGGACCCATCACTGGAAGTATAATTGTTCCAATTGCATTGGTGTTTCGCCCTGTATAGGGAGTCCTGTCCACCGGCATCGCCGTATCTGTTCGTCGCTCTCGCGACTGACTTCATCCTCTCTTCCTCCTCTTCGCCCTTCCTTCTTCCCCTTTTTAGGATAGCACCTCCCGCTATCCGCGGCCCTCGTGTGCGCATCCGCTCACACACCCCCACTTACGTGGAAACATACCTCTACTGAGGATCACACCCCGCTCACGCGGATACCGATTCTTCGCCTTCACCTCCCTGCGCGAGTCGCGACAGGTGTCCCTGGTCTTACAAACCGGCTTCGCCGTGACGCCCCTGGGAGGGCTCTACCCAACTGGGTTCACCTCGTGAGAGGAAGATCCCGAACGTCTTTCGGTGTTTTCCCCCTTTGGGGCATTGCACCACAATACCAAGACGACTTGTACGCCCCACTTGCCTGACTTGAAACCATTCCTTCTTTGTTGGCAAATGCTGCAGCTTGAGGCCTGCTACTACAGATGACGGATATTAGCAATGCGTATCTGTACGGGGATCTAAACGAGCCTCTGGTTATGTAACAACCCCAAAATGCCTCTGGATCATCATTTGTTCCTAGAAAGGTATGCTTGCTCCTAGATTCAATGTACGCTGCAAACAAGGCCGGACAAATAAGGAGATTCGTGGTTCATAAGGAGCTATTGCACTCTTGATTCAAGTAATCTAGCGCAAACAGCATACTCTATATATACAAGTCCAAGAGCGGAGCCATGACCATCGTGTGGTGCAATGCCCCAAAGGGGAAAAACAACGAAAGACGTTCGGGATCTTCCTCTCACGAGGTGAACCCAGTTGGGTAGAGCCCTCCCAGAGGTGTCACGGCGAAGCCGGTTTGTAAGACCAGGGACACCTGTCGCGACTCGCGCATGGAGGTGAAGGCGAAGAATCGGTATCCGCGTGAGCGGGGTGTGATCCTCAGTAGAGGTATGTTTCCACGTAAGTGGGGGTGTGTGAGCGGATGCGCACACGAGGGCCGCGGATAGCGGGAGGTGCTATCCTAAAAAGGGGAAGAAGGAAGGGCGAAGAGGAGGAAGAGAGGATGAAGTCAGTCGCGAGAGCGACGAACAGATACGGCGATGCCGGTGGACAGGACTCCCTATACAGGGCGAAACACCAATGCAATTGGAACAATTATACTTCCAGTGATGGGTCCCTTTAGATGTGCAAGGGGGTTAGATGTCCCGTGGTTCACGGCGTTTCCCTCCAAGGAGGAGTAGAGCACGCGCGCAAGCGGTAACAACTAGAGCCAATTCCCCAGGTTGGGGTCCCTTGTTGGGGAAGGTTTACTGGTGCGACGGCAGTGCGCCGTCGCACTAAGTACTAGCTTCCCAGAAATGGGTGTGAAAATAATATATAATATTAACTAAAATACTCCACATTTCGTGGCAACATCCACTACTGTGGCCTACCGCCAATTGACCCAAAACCGTGTCCCACGTCTCCATATCCACCATAGTGTGGCGTAGTTCATATACACACTACACAACCGATAATATCGGGAAAGCGTTCAAGTACCAAGAATCCCTCCCTGAGGGCGTTGCACTCCAGGTCTTAATCCAAGTACGGACGCTGCAAGTCGCTCCATGCTACCAAACGCGCCTTTGGAAGAATGAGCGGAGAGTCGGAGCTTAATAATTCTGCTAAGAACCTCCATAGGAATGGCAAGGGTTTCATGCCGGGTTTTCTATCAATCAGCTTCCAAGTGCCTCTTTCTACCAACGCACAGTACTCCTTCTCGATGGCTTTTGCCCATCCTGGCTTCACTCTATCTTCTTCAAAGCTGTTGGGGACTTTTCAATCATCCCCAAGGTCTTTGGATCATGAGTATGCGACAAGACAATGAGCAAGAGAAGCATCTAAAGGATCTTCATCATCCTCACCCATGGTTTTCTCGGTTTCGTATCGTCTGAGAGACGAGAAGTCCATAAGGTCTTGGATTGAAGGGAGGGACTCCCTCGTAACCCTAAAATATGCCTCGCGGCACTCTATTACTTTTCCTATTGATGGGATGTATATCCTGTACAGTATCCGTGGCATCTGCATCCACACGAAGTGTCCAGGAATCGTGCGTGGTTATAACTTCATATTTTCGACGGCTTCAGGCCTTTATATGAACGCGTGGCCTGGAGAACACGATTATATCGTAAAGATACACCACGCAGGTTTTCCATTTGAACCTGGCCAATAGAATATCAATGGCACGTTGAAACGTATTGGGTGCATTAGTTTACCCAAAGGGCATTCTTTTAAAACGATATAATCCTTGGTGACACAGAAGCGCAGTTTTGTCGCGTTCCCCTTTGCGGATAGGCACTTGTTAATAACCCCAATTAGCGCCACGAGCGGTGAGCACCGTAGCACTCCCAAGTCAGTCGATGTAGTCGTCCATCTGAGGAATCTGGTAAACGTCTTTGACGGTAACTGTGTTGAGAAGTCGGTAATCGATACACAATCTCCACGATCCATCCGATTTGGGAACGAGCACTACTCGCCAAAGCCAAGGAGATTGAGCGGGTTCAATGACGCCAGCTCGTAAAATGTTCTTGACTTGAGAATTTTCCTCTTTATGGGCTGGCGGTCCAGCCCGATAGGGATGCTGTGCAATTGGCCCAGGGTTCGGTACCAAATCAATATGGTGCTCCGTTATTCCTATTGTTCCAAGGGAACCGTCCTACATAGGGGTAAAGTCACGAAGCATATTCCGTGTTTTCTCACGGTAAGAGTCCGGGACATGGTCCAGATCGAGCTTCTCGAGTTCCTCCATAGGATTCGCCAGTTCTGAACCAGGTGGTAGTGCACAGGTTTCCGTTGTTCGTTCACTTTCGATGTCGGGATCCGAATTACGCTAAGCGTTGTTAGAGTTGTCGTCCCCCTCCTTAGAGTCTTCCACTCCCAGGGTGGCAGCCACTGAAATGTTCGTTGGCACGATTACCCGTGGGTGTGGGAGAAACGAACCCATGATTGTTTTATGACTAACCACTGAGTGGGTTTGCCAAAGTTGGCGACCAGGATCTTAAAAAGAACATCAGGGTTGATAGAAATGACTTACATCGCAACTGCGAGTTGAATCTAGTCGTATGACGACAAAAGCGGTTGCACCACATGGTATCCATTCTGTTTGGGAACCATTGTGACCAAGATTTGGGACTATGATGGTACGGCAATAGATTGAGCGACACGAAGCTTCGTAGAAATGGGACCCGTGTTCTGCATTTCCTGGACAGTCGGTATCAGTACACGATTCTGCGTAGCATGCTTGAGAGGTTTCCGGACAATAAGTACAGTAGAACCGTTTGCCATTTTCACTGTTTTCGTACGCGGGCGAATTGCTTGGACAAAGCGATAACAAAAGTCACAACCAAGAATCAGTGGTGCCGCTAGTTTATCGCAAACAACAAAGTCCAGTTGAACCCATACACGTTCCCAATCTCACGACGAGAGAAATGTATCTGTGGGAAAGCAACCGTCCCGGATGGATAGCTCAGTTGGTATCTGGGTGTCGAGGTGACACCTCACGAATGGCAAACTGGCGAGATGGTCCGACAGCGGAAGGACGTACACACGTGGACTGCAGAGGACCACACTGTGGTGTGCACCAGCCCAACGGGAGGTGCAGGACCTGCACCTTAGAATTTTATTTACTTTTAGACGCACCGTGGTTAGGGCTCATAGATGGACAGTAGCAGTCGACCGGGGGGGTTTACAGTATATCTGAGGTGTATCTCACCTGCCCTCCCCCACGGGCTGACCTAGATATAGGTGCAGTATGTTCGGCGGAACCCACTGCCAAGTAAAGACAGGCGACCTTGGACCAACCGGACTAGCACTTAGTTTTAGCCAGCAACGCAGACCGCGTGCTAACTTGTACCGCTATTTCCGCACGGTCATTTCCCCGGCCGCCAAGACTCATCGCGTAAGCACTGACTACGCCTGAAGTACTTGCCCGCCCGGTTCCACTGCCTGCGCCTGGCGCCTCCTGACTCCCAGTACGTCTGGCTTGTAGATACCAGTCCCCGTTCCAGCCTCTCTAGGAGCATTGCGCACACCAGCCGCACAGGCTACGGCCGACCGACTGGCACCGCATCCCTAAAGGCAAAACACCTTCCCACAGTATCGCAAGGTCTTCAGGGGATTGTTATTCGTGTCGGTGATATCCAGGCCTGGTCTAAAACAAATGTGACTCCGAAGAGCTGGGGTACTAGTTCCGAGTTGATAAGGTTGGACGCAGCCTCTTTATCTAAAAAAGATAAATGGCGAACCATATATTGGTTAAACAGGCCACGATGGGCACAATCTTTGTGGTTTCTCTTGGCGGTGACCAAAGCTCTATCCGGAATACGGAAATTACGAGAACGTATCCATGGAAAACGTGGAACCTAGATGGTTCCCGAGCTCACTTCGTTTGCAGCCAATTTCTTAGTAAGAATCTTGACTGCGAGGAAGCGAAGCTGTACCGCCTCGGGTGTTAACTTCAGCTCAGAAGACGCCCCTCTCATAGGGGAGAGTTCGGAATCTAGTTTTCCGAGGAGGGATTCACCAAACTTGGTGTCACCATCTTATGGTGGAAATAAGAATTAATCCCATTCGTGGGTACGACTGCGTCCACCGGTTGATCACCGCTCTGGTTAACCACGGGAATAACCGTTCGTGCTAGTGCGGCGTTAGCGAGTAATGCTTTCACCACTTCATATGAAGTACTTGGCATTCCGGTCAGATGAGCTGTGGTCAGTGTTTCGTAGTTAGCAATAATCGTGGGCACACCCTGGAATGTCAAGTCACATTTCACGGCGATATGACCATGATGGTAACATATATAACAGATAGCCGGTGCCGCTTTATCGTATTGACGATGGCTATCCATTTGAAGTTGCCGTTTCAGTACAACCCATCCAGGGCTGGTAAGACTGGATGCGTTTGACGCGTGAGGGAGCGGAGTGGCCTGCATTCGTGCCACACCGGAGTAGACAGCGGGGTTTTCTTCCGAAATCGTGGCCGATGTTGAGGACAGGTCCGTTGTCCTGAACGAATCAGGCCGACTTGCAGAGTACTGGACGTTGTCCATGTTCGCGTTCGCGGATCTGCCCTGGAGCAAGCAAACCGATTGTGACTATTCCTCCGGTAAAAGAGCTTTCGGTGACTGGCATCTTGGTTGACTCCGTGCACGGAGAGTTTCTCCCTCAGCCTGGGCATACAGGACCAGTTCAAGGTATGAAATCTTTCGTTCATCCTCACGGTGTCGCGCGACAAGCGCTTGTGTGGCGGGATCCAATCCATAAACGAACATAGTACACCGCTCCTGTGCACAATACACATTACTACAACGATGAAACATTTTATTCAAGAGGGTTGAATAGACCGTTTTGGTTTCAACAGGCCTCTGTTTCGTATCGCGTAACGCGACTATCGCCGTGTGGATGGCGTTTACCGTAGCGTATGAACTGAGGAGGTAATGAACTGCTTCCGGCCAGCAAGCTACTCCTCCTTCCGAAGCTCTTGAGGTTCGTCCAACATAATTGAACTGATCTTCAGCCATAACCGTTAGGAAATACGGTAATGGGAGATAGGCTTGAGCTTCACTCATGCAGAGTATCTCAGCCTCCTCAACGAATCTGGCGAGGAAGTAAACCACCAGAATTGGATCTTCTCCTGAGAAATGACTCGATTCAAGAGTAATATTCATGGGTTTGATGAAATCCTTAACCTTGTCGGTACTTAGTGCAGACCAAGTAGGTGAGGAATAATCCCTTCGATAATAACGATACGATAACTATTTCCAGTAAAACGGATTTGTAGGCTTTGACTATTTGAGTCGCAGGTAACCTCTACCTTTCTTGCGAGAACAAATGACTGTCTGAGTAGTATAAGCTGCCATCCCCTTCATCTTACGGTACTGCCTGCGTCCGTAATCGGAATTCGATGAGTCGGATGAGGAATCCGCTAAGCGGGGACCAGAGTCAGAATCTGGCGAACTCGAATCAAGGTAGTGAACATCCTTTTTGGGGTTACGAGCCTGTCGTTAGTCCAAGCGGCGAGTCGAATCGATAGAGACGACCTCGTTTTCCGCCTCCGCGGGCGCTTCTGTATCCATACGGACGGTTGCTTCCAGCGTATCCAAACGAACGTCCACACGTTCCAAGGCCACCTGAACGCCATTGATAAACTTGTTGTAGTCCTTGAAAAAGGTTCCTGGGGCACCCAGAAATTCCAAAATGGAGTTCAAGTCTTGACGTAAAAGTCGGATATCTCCCGAGACATCCCGAGCTTCGGCAATTGAAACAGTTAGACGAAGTTCGTTTACGTCTTCGAAGAGAGAAACATGAGCCTCCTTAGAGATGAGGATCATAGACTCCAGTCGAGAAAACTCAGCTGAATCAATACGAAAGTAAGCTGCATACGGCGTTTCAACCACTGGGGTGGTACCGCCTGGGTTATAGCCTGTAGAGCAGACGCAACAAAGGGCGTTCTTCGGGCATTCCGCCCAGCTTCATTGTTGTCCAAACGTTTGGCAACGGATGTCTGCGTGCGTGGCGCACCCTGCGGGGGTATACCAACTGCATCGGTAGAACCAGTCAGGGAATTGGGGGCCGGTGGCGGCATACTGCATGCCAGTCAACCAAATCCTCAGAAGTTCAACGAACTCGAATCAGAGGTTTCCAAAGAACTGGGACAGAATTAAGATCTTGATAAACTCTTCCAAAGAACTGGAACAGCACAGAAGTGCAAAAAGTGATCAAACCAATTATAGGTGAACCGATAATAGGTCGGGAGGCCACTTGTGGAGCAATATCTCTAGGCCGGGAATCCTTCCCAGGCGTTTGCAGCCTTCCTATCGTGTGAGGTACGCGCAGTGACATAGCCCTCCGTTCCACATGGTGTTCGTGTGCGAAACCGAGGTGGCTTCCGGCTATACCGATGGAATTGATACCGAAAATCGAGATACTAGGTGGTCAAAGTAGTGTGCAGTGCATTTGAGTGGTTTTCCGGTCCACGGAGAATCCAGAAAGGGAAAAGGGAACAAGGGGAGAAACCAAAAGGGAATACACAACCCAGTGGGTGGTGGGGAAAGGCCAAAGATACCCGGCAGTGGGGGGTTTTGCTTGTTCAGCCAGCACGTCAAAACTGAATACTGAGTGGAACGGCTATCTATTCCCGCAATAGAAAGTAAATAAAACTGTCCAAACAGTAAACATTGGACGAACCCACGGGGTGAGACAGATCAGCGGTCCTTAGTGATACTGTACGGGTGCGTATACCGAGACCGAACGCGGTGAATCCACAGCAAGAGTTGATCACTTCACGCACGCGAAAACTCAGAGCCCAGTCATAGCTTGTCTATAGTTCAGGGTGAAACAGCAAGCCCGTCTTCCCTTAACTACTATTGGATCACAATAAACTAAGAATACTACTACTGTAGTGTGCCACAAAGGTGATCCACACACTTGTATCACTTGGCGACAGCGCCCGGCTACGGCACAACATGACACGTGTGAATCATGCCAACAATGAATAATATCCGTACGCTTGCCACTCTTCCATCTGTTCCAGGTGCCATAGAAATCACCCACGAAGGTTCAAAAAATACCAATTAAAATTCCTATCCAATTTCATCCAATATTTCCGAGTGTCCACTCATATCTGGGTTGAACCAATGCCACGTGGGTTTTGAATCATTCATGATCCACCTCGTCTAGAGTGTATGCACGCACGCATTGCTCTACAAAGATGCTTAGGTTTTGGCGATGGTTCAACTTGGACTGTATGTTGTCCTTCTTGTTGGTGGACTCCAGTTTATTCCATACCTTCAAAGCAGAGCAGTTTTCTCGTTCGAGTAGTTCCGAGACAGCGACGATCGGTTGCATGTCATGGTTCTGGAGGATGGCCGATCTGGCCTTACGATCGGCATCGTCCCATCTCTTTCGAGCTGCAGGGGAACCCTCAGTGGGACGAGGCTCCATCAGAACGAATAATGATAGTATGTATTGTATGAGATCCCTAATGTATATGCGCCAAATGTAATAATCAGCGCCCCCTTTTTGACGGGGTGTAAGTTTATTTTCGTTGCGAGTCTCAGAGTGCATCGCAGATTACTACTCAACGCAAGCCTAAGGGAGACTAGCAGAAAGGATTCTTTACTGGTCCCGTACCGGTAGAGGGGTCCTTCTAATAGTTCTTCCTACCCGGGTTCATTGGCAGGAGATGCTATCTCCGGTTCCCTAATGGTCAGCCTTCTGGCTCCGAGTAAGACTCTCTCAGTGAGATGTGATTTCAGCGGCCTTTCCAAGTTCTGCGCAATCCAGAATGAGGTGCGTGTAACTTACGGAATGTCCAGGAGAGGTTACTAACAGCAGGATATGTGTTCACCAGTTGGCCTCCTCTAATTCCTTTCGGCTACTTGCGTGGCGATCGTGCTCCGTAAGACGTTTGTGTCCTCGCTAAGGTCTAAGCCAAACGAAGAGACACCCTTTACCCGTACGAGCAACTAAACTCACCCCAGTTATACGGCAAGTGTGCTACCCGCAGCTGTAGTTCAAGTCCCTAGTCGATTCCCAACGGGTATTTGGCTTGGAAACCTTAGCTCTGCCAAGTGTTAACTTCCCAAAAGTGATAATAGTGGCAGAGGCCTTGTTCAGGACTTACCAATTAGCTCGTCTTACGTTCAACTTCCCTTGCGTGGTAATAAAACCGTGAGGCCTTATTCAGGACTTTACAATTCTCAGTTCGCTGACGGTACTCGTACTCCAGGGTTGAAGAACACTATACAGAGCGTGCAGTAAGTGCAATAAGTCGCCACTAGAAGCTTTAGGTAATCATTCCAGACTGTGACCCGACGGCATGGATTGGTCAACTACAGGGTGGCTTTCAAGAAGCTTTTAGTGCGCTCCCTGTAACGCAAATCCAGATACGGTGGGGGGGTACGACGCAACGACTCAGTAGTGTGCGTGTGTAGAGGGGAATGGCTGTGACGGAACGGAACCCAAGTGATGTGTGTGCGAAGGGGGGCAGCGGCGAAAATGTGGCAACCAAGTAGTATATGCGCTGGAGGGGATTGCAGAGGTGACAACATCGCAACCAATGAATATGTGCACCGTAAAGGGAGGGCAGCAGCAAAAATACGGCAGCCAAGTAGTATGTGCGCTGCAGTGGGGCCGGGAGGCGGCGGCGACGACACTGGGAACCAAAAAAGGGGCAGAGTCGGCGGGGGGGTCCGGTGCAGCGGCGCGGCAGCGGGGGATCTAAACAAGCTCATAAGAGGGGGATGCAGTGGCGCGGCAGTCAGAAAACCAAGCAAGGTTCTCATTGGGGGAGGGAGTGGCGGCGCGGCAGCCAGAGATCCAAACAAAGTCCTCAGGGGGGGTCAGTGCAGCAGCGTGGCAGTCTGGAAACCAAACAAGGTTCTCAGTCGGAGGGCGGGGGTTGCAGGAGCGCTGCAGCATGGGAACCAAACAAGGTTCTCAGGGGTTGTAAGTGTAATGGCGCAGCAGTCAAGGGAGCTTTGTGGTGGCGTGGGCAGAGGGGTTGGGTGTGCGGAAGTGCGGGCGAAGGGGATGGGTGTGGGCTGCGCGGGCTGAGGGCCTGCGTGTGCTACAATTTGTGCAGAGAAAATCACGGAAGGTGCGCAAGGGGTGGTTTGGCGGCGATGCTAGCATGTGGTGGTGTTAGATTTCAATGTACCTCTTCTCCACGTTCACCAGCGCCCAAGTGCTCGCCTGCAGAACAAGGCGCACAACACCGCATTTAGAAATGGATACGCTCTGTAGTACGCAGTCCGAACTGCACCTGCCTGGCCAATGCACTGCTAGTCGCGCTCGCCATTTACAAGGGTAAGTTACGAAGAGCGATGGACCAGGGAGGCCGTGCAGCAATTTTTATACACTCACCGAAATTTAAATAAATCCACCAAACCGCCAGCTTTGCTGTTGAGGAGCAAGGCCGGTGGAGGAGGGAGTAGTGCGGTAAAACATCCCTTATGCTAGAATTTTATGATCAGTGTGAGTGTCATGTTGCACGATCTCACGACACCGAAGAGCAACAGCCTTTTTTGTACCCTTCTTTGTTCGAGAGTAGCTTGAAAATATGTTCGTATCTCGAGAGTACCAGCACTGACGTACAATTGCCAATAGATAGTAGACCGAAAAAGGTTAATAGTAACGTGAGTACTGCGGTGGCAGGCACAAGAAATTCACGGCTTCGACTAAGGTAAGGCGTAAATAGATGATGATAAAAGCGTACACAGGACAGCGGCCCACTAGCAGCGGTAGAAAAGAACAATGGTGATAACAGATGCGTGACCAAAACTTTAGATCTAGCGCAATAGATATATAAAGGTTTTCACTGAACACGCACGAACAAAGCCTTAGGTCTAGTGCGTTGCTTGGAACAAACTAGTAATCTGGCTGATCTCGTAACAGACCGAGGCAGCCGAGTCGCTCACGGTGTGCAGGAGAACGAGCTGCACGGTTATGCGGGGAAAGTGGGGTAAAGTAGTGTTGGAGGCAAGGAGGACCAGACAGCTCTAAGAGATGGTGGGGGTCGCAAAAGGAAGGCGAAGTGGTCTGGCCCAAGTAGGCTTGGAGGCCGCCAACTTTGGGCTTTTATAGACAGTTGAGCTAGGCGTATAATCTATAGTTATGCATACTAGGTCTAAGCAACAACTCATAATAACCTATAATGGGCCACATCTTTGCAATGAACTTGGCAAAATGTATTATACTTCTTAGGGTATCTTTTTGTTCCTTTGAGCGGACGACCCCGCACGGCGGTGGTGTGGGGTTGGTTGTTGTTATGGCGCTTTTTGTTGGGTTTGTTGGCGAGGGCCGGGAAGCGATCGGAGATGAAGCTGTGGCAGTGATGGTTTTGGGCTGTGCAGTGGAAATAGGAGCGGCAACATGAGTTGGAGGCGGGCGGGTAGTGATGCGCGTGTTGGTGCACGTGATTGTAATGCAGCGCACTAGAAGCGCTGGGCTGCGCAGGCGGTGGGAGGTGGTGAGTGGCACCGGGGGTGGAAGCGGCGAGAGGGGTTTGGTCCTTAAAATGAGATCGAATCTCACATTAACTCCACCCCGTCTCCACGTTTTCCTCCTACGGCACGGATGAGAGGGAATGCCTGAAAATCAGTATAAGTCTCACTACAATTGACAGCTCAATAGTTTGTTGTAGCAAACCCCATCTTTAATCTGATTAGATAAGGCTCAGTCCGAAGCCATCAGCTGGGATTGTAAAAGGCTTCAGAGTCTTTCAATAAGAATTGTGGCCACAGTTCGGCGTTCAAATTGGGGGTTTAGTAGAAGCTGACCAAGGCCAGAAACAGGCTTCTGATCGTTAAACCGATCACTAGGACAACTTCATTTACCATGCTAGAGGGCCTCTAACCACTGCGCCTAACGTTCTCTTCTCCTCCACGTAGTGCGTCCTTGTTGCACCGCAGATGCCGGTGCCTTCCTTTTCCTTACACTTTCAAATGCAGCCCAAGTTTTTCTCGCTGTATTTTCATCTTCCGGTGGGGTAGTGCTTGAGTTCGCAGCAGGGGTCAGCGTAGTTGGGTTTCTGCCGTGTACTTCACTCGCAGCCTGCACTCTGTATTCCTTTACAGCAGTTGGGTCGCTTCGTTCTTCTCATTGCTCAGAAGATGCCCTACTGCCATCCGTATTACTCATGACACGCCTAGATGCCCGAATACTACTTCAAGTGTGGGAAGTTTCAGTACTTCTACGGAAAGGAGCTAGATTCCCCGGAATCATTCGCAACGAAAGCTCCTTCCGCAAGCGCCACATACTCTAGCACGTCTTTTGCAAACTTGGGTGAAAAGGCAAACACAGATGAGCCCCGCAGATTGTACAATTGTATGAAGATCTGTGGCCGCGTTTCACCCTGGGATTCTGGCCACACAGAAAACAGTAGAGCAACGTTTCTAGTTGCGGCTCGTGCCCTTGAACGACGAGTCGCAAAAACGCCCGCCGGTGTTGTTGAAAAAAAGCCATGCGCTGGTTCTTGTGGTTATGCACAAGACGAACCAGATGCCTGAGCTCTTTCTTTGAAAGCGACCACCCCGTCTTCCCTATATCTTCCTTACACCACCTCTTCCGCTGGTACCTCCTTTTTCTGGAGATGCTGCCAACAGCAGAGAGCTAGTCAGTACACGGGTACCTGAAATGTCTGCTGGAGCGGCATTGACTCGCTGCCGCAGCGAGGTTGTTCGTACTGTAGGCGTTTGGGCACCTGCCATGTTGTGGCGTTGAGGGCGTAGGAGTAGTGGGGTTGGCGGCAGTAGCCGCTGTTGAAGGTTGCGGAGGGGTTGAGGGACTTTGGGGTTGAGTAGGGATTGTGAACTCACACGAAAAAAGGACGTTGTGAACGGTGGTGTGAGGTTCGTCCATCTTGGAAGGTGCCTTGTGCGCAACCATGGATAGGTCCGGTTCTACACATCGCAGTTTTGATCTTTAACTTCGAGATTGTTCCTGACGATCGGCAGAATACAGCAGTCAGACCCAATGCGTAATCCAAAGAACTGTAAGATTGGCTCACAGCCGTTGTGTTTGCCTTCTGAACGGCTTTACTGATCGATATATCGATCAAAGGCGCAGTTTGGCCAAAACGATCAAAATTTGATAAAGATCGATTTATCGATCAACTGTGGCACTAGGGATATATAGACTGGTGTAATTAACGGAACAGAACAGTTAAAGCATGCAAATTTAACTATAGAACATACTTGTACACACTTTTCAATGTGAAATATAAAACAGATCCACGAAGTTCAATAAATCTGAAAAGTTCTTTACTGTAATTTGGCGCCTTCTGTGGTCATATCTGAAGCAAAAAACTTCTATTAAAACAACAAATCCATGCTTAACAGTCCTTGAAGAAGAACTATTAAAAAACATTGCAAGCAATTCCTCGGAATAAAGCGCTAACTAACAGAAAAATGGGATCATTCTAGATTTATGACATGAACAAATCTGCGAGTGAGAACGTTTTGATGCTGTCGGCTGGTCCAGGAGAGCGTTTTGAAATGTTCTGAACAACTCAAAGAAATCCACACGTTAGTATTTAAAAACTAACAACCATATGCTTACGAAAAAAATGGAAAACCGAGATATTCGCAAAGCCCTGACTGGTAACATTAGTGCCAATGAAATAAGTCTTGAAATGCCACGATCCATTGCAACCCGTCGTTCTAAGCAAATAATTCACAATTTACCTCCTCTCAAGTACAAGAAAATGAAGACTAGTTCATTAATAAAGGCATTAGGCAAAAGTCGATGACTGCAACTTGCTATGAAGTAGCTTCAATCAAAATGTATTGAATAGAAGAACGTTATTTTCACCGATGTAAAAAATTTTTATTTGGATGAACTTGATGAACATTGCATGTATTGGAATGATTTAAAAACTAAACTAAGAGGTTTTTCTAAGCGCAAAGTGGGGAGAGTATTTTTAAGGCTTTGGAGAGCATTTTATTACTAGAGTGATTTGCAGGTAATAGAGATAAACTGTAATCAGAACTCAAATGACTATGTTAAATTATTTAATGAGAACGTTTTACCATTGGCTGCGGAAAAACTGGAAAGAATATAAAATTTGGTTCATGATGGGGCTTCTATTCATCTTTTTAAAATAACCAATTAGTGGATAATATGCAAGAAGTTGGATGTCTTACAGTGGTTTGCTCATAGTCCAGACCTAAATCTGATCGAAAATGTCTGGCGTACTATGATTCGAGATGTTTACCAGGGTTCGAGCAGTTTGAAACTGTAGAAGAGCTTGGTGCAAACATTGAATCAGTTTGAAATAATATCGAAAAAGCTTTTATAAGGAATCTTTGCCGTTCTATCAATAACTGTCTACTGTGCGTGCTGGACGGAAGTGGTGTGCCATCAGGCTATTGAATGTGTTGTTTTGGCTAAGAAGTCCTTTTTGGACTTCTTGAATTTCGTGGATTTATGGTAATTTTCACATTTTAAAGCCTAAAGTTGTTGTTTGAGTTTTACTTTGTTATTTCGGTACTATCATTTTGAATGCTACTCTACTCCACCGTCTATGAGCTACTTCTTCGACTCTGACCTGCCTTGCTCTTCACGTGCAAGGCCGGCGGTGTACTGGACTTATTTGAATTTCGCGGAGTGTAGTTCACCTGCACACATGCCCGCTTGCTCGCAGCGCGCACACATGACCGCCACCAGCGGTAGACGTTCCTTAACCTCTGTCATCCCGGTAACCCGCTGTGTTTGCCCGCCGCACAGCCTACTACCGCGCTGCCACCTCATCATGAGGCAAGCAAGCATCATGCTTTCCGCGCCGCCCGTCGCAACTGCTCTCCAGCTCTAAACTCCATTCACAGCTGCTCGACGCACTTCGACGCCACCCTGTCACACTTGCCTTCCGTGTCGTTCATTTACAAACGTACCCAGTCCTTGCGCTCCCCTGGTCGCCCACTCGAGCCCGGTCCGTACCGCTAGCACTGCATGTACAACGCATAACATAGCCTTCATTGCAATGTGCGCAGCCACGCATGTGACACCGCCCCCACACAAATGCTCATCGCTTCCACCGCGGGTGCATCACCCACCCATTACATCACTACGCCACAGTCCACATAAAACCTAACCTCTTCCAGTTCACATCGCGCTCACGGTCGCCACTGCTGCGCCCAACAATATGCGCCCAACGACATCTTCATCACCTGTCCATGCATACCAAACACACAAGTAAAACCTCCTCCCACCACCATTACATATGTCCTTCATTCTTTGCGCCTTTAATGCTCGCCCTCGTGTCCCGCCCCTTCCCCCCCTTCTTCTCCCTGCCCTTCTCCCTGCCCTTCTCCCTGCCCTTCTCCCTGCCCTTCTCCCTGCCCTTCTCCCTGCCCTTCTCCCTGCCCTTCTCCCTGCCCTTCTCCCTGCCCTTCTCCCTCTCGCTCGCTTTGCGGTCCATCGCGCTGCGCATCACCGCCCGCTTCACTCCGATCCGCGTCCTGGTCCCGCGCTGCGCCAGCCAAACCGTCACCTTCGCTCCCTTCAACTACTTGCTTCTCTTCGTCGCTCTTCTCCCTCTTCTCCGCATGCGCCCGCGTACTGTCTTCTGCTGCTTGCTCCCCGTCGCCGCCCACGCTTGCCTCCGCGGCTTGTTCGTCGGCTGCCTCTTCATAGTCTCCGAGATCGCCGTATCCCTTCAGACGGAGACGTTTTCGGATGATCCCTTCATATGAGATTGAAGCTTCCTTACCCATCCCGCGCTCCCACTCCTTGCGTGTGCTTTAACGGCCACCCGCATTTTCTCCCCGCAGCGACTCAACCGCGCCATGCTTATTCCACATTCTGTGATTCAATTTCACACACCAAGGGTAGCAATGCAATCGCACCGTGCGCCCTCGTGACTGCGGTGCCTTGTTGCAAAGCGATGCTCCTCTTTGCGCGAATGCAGCAGATACAACGGTACAGTAGATAGTGGCAAGACACCAGCCAATCATCGCAGTTCAAACGGCTGTGCACTGCCCGCAGTGACGCTTATCGCATGAACAGCCTCTCTGCACCTCCACACGTTCCTCTCAAACCTCGAGTCCTCCCTTGCATCACTGCCATATGCCATCTAACGCACACTGCACGCGGGTAAGCCCCAGGGCAACTTCTCTTAGCATCAACCCTGAACCCTTTCCGCTCCCCACCCCCGTTCACGCCAACATATCTACTTATCAATCCTCATCCTTCTATGCCTGCCTACGCGAGATGCCCGTAGCTTGACGGCTCTGCCTTTTTCTGCCCATAGCCCTTTGATGCATCTGCGGGCGCCCTACCTCGTTCCGGCTCTTGTTTTGAAGCGATACTTCCCCACCGAGCGTTCGTTTAATTCAACCGCCTCTTTGTAATTCCGCTCCAATCCAAGCTTGGCGCATTCGTTGCCTTCTACTCTTCCGAGCTACGTCAATCGTTCATCACAAACTGGTATGCCACTACCCTCGAAAACGAATCCAACACCGTCAAAACTGAAACACCCACATATGCTTAGCCTCGCTTTTTCAACCGCTTGCCCGCTGCGATTTCAGCCCTCAACACCAAACTTATCGGCCATTCGTCGAAATGTAAACCACCAGCCTCTCCCGCTGCGTCGCGCGCGGGTTTCAATGCGCATTTTGCGCACACTCAGCGATGCCATGTTTGGAGGCAAGTCCTCTGAGGACCAATCCCCGTCCGCATCGGATTCTTCCACTCTTGGGGCACAGCGCATGCCAGTCTACCAACAGCGCGTCAAGCGCATAAACGACATGGAAGATTCTATTGAAAAACTCTCCGATCCCCAACTGAAAGATCGCATCGCCAGCCTGACGCAGCAGGTGCAAAGTGGGACATATCTTGATGAAGTTCTCGAACAGGTTTTCGCCATCGCCAGGGAGGCTACTTTCCGAGTGCTCGGACTACGCCACTACGATGTTCAGCTCATCGGCGCTATGGCCTTGCATGATGGATGCGTGGCTGAAATGGCAACCGGAGAAGGTAAGACAATCGTGGCCGTGTTGGCCGCTTGTTTGAACGCATTATCCGGCAAACCTGTCTACGTCGTCACGGTCAATGACTACCTGGCAAAGCGTGATGCTGAGCTTGTTGGTCAGGTGCATCGCTTTCTTGGACTCACGGTGGGATTAATACAAGCCGATATGGAACCAAAAGACCGCCAGCAAGCGTATTCCTGTGATATTATCTATGTCACCAATTCCGAACTGGGTTTTGACTATCTTCGTGACAACCTTGCAATGACGGAGAAGGATATTGTGCTCACGCAACCGCTCTCTTACTGCATTGTTGATGAAGCCGATTCAATCCTCATCGATGAAGCACGTACTCCTCTTCTCATATCTGGAAAAGTTCCCGCGCCAACTTCCAAATATGCCATTGCGAAACAGGCAGCCGATGCCCTATCGAGTGGTGTCCACTACACCGTGAATGAAAAGGAGCAATCTGTTTTATTAACTGAACGGGGTTACATTGATCTTGAACAAGCCCTCAAAGTTGATAACCTCTTCGACCCAAGGAACCCCTGGGCATCATTCATCACTAACGCACTTAAAGCGAAAGAAGTATTCAAACGAGATGTGAACTACATTTTAGCTGAAGGGGCTACGGAGGGCGAAATGGAAATCCAAATTGTCGACGACTTTACGGGTCGTGTTATGAAGGGAAGAAGGTGGAGCGATGGACTGCACCAAGCAGTTGAGGCAAAAGAAGGGATCACGGTTGAATCTGAATCTTCAAACGCTGCGAGAATATCTTATCAAGCTTTCTTCAAACTCTTCGAAAAGCTTGCCGGTATGACTGGAACTGCAGCAACGGAGGCGCAAGAGCTAAACGACGTGTATGATCTCTCAGTCGTAGTCATTCCGACAGCGCTCCCAATGGCTCGCAAAGACTATCCGGATGTTGTATTCAGAAGTACAGACGGAAAGTACCGCGCTATCATGAGTGAGATTGCCCGTGTCGCTCCAAAAGGTCGTCCGATTCTTATCGGTACAACTTCCGTCGAGTCGTCAGAGATACTCTCCAAGCTCCTGACAGACGTTGAGGTAGATCATGATGTGCTTAACGCCAAACCGGAATCAGCTCTGCGTGAATCTGAAATTGTCGCGCAGGCTGGACGAAAGTATTCCATCACTATCGCAACCAACATGGCCGGCCGAGGTACAGACATTCTAATGGGCGGAAATGCAAGCTACTTTGCACGGGCTTTAGCACGGAGAGAACTCTTAGCAAATAATAGCTCGTTATTCAAGACACTGAGCGAAGTACAACAGCCCATACTTATCGAAGATGAAGCTTTGCCAGCAGACGTATCTGAAGAGTCAATGAAAGTACTGCGGGAGGCAGCCTCTGCTATCACTCAGCAAGAAGGCTCGACGTTGACGTCTTTGGCGCAAGTCGATGAGATTATAGGCATCGCGGCAGAATTTGGACCGATACCTGACGACCGAGATGACATCCAACTTCTACGTGAAGCAGTAATAGCCATAAAGGACGAACTGGAAGAAGTGGTGGCAGAAGAGAGGGAGGAAGTATTGGATTTAGGTGGGTTGTATGTGATTGGGACCGACAGGGCTGAAAGCAGAAGAGTTGATAACCAACTAAGAGGCAGAGCTGGAAGACAAGGAGATCCGGGGGGTAGTAGATTCTTCCTGGCGCTAGAGGATCGCTTGTTTCGAGTTTTCGGAGGAGACAAAGTGACCGGAATCTTGGACACTTTTAGGGTGGATGAGAACACACCAATTGAGAATCCGCTAGTGAACAGAACTCTCAACGAGGCGCAGAAGAATGTTGAAGCATACTTTCGTGAAATTAGAGAACAGCTATTTAAGTACGACCAGGTTTTCTCGCGACAGAGGGAAGTGTTCTACGTACAGCGGAGAAAATTGGTTACTGCCACCTACGAAGGGCTACGTGATCGCTTTCTCGATGATTGCATCAAGACTGGCCTCGAAATCGTAGATGGATATGTTGGGAGACGTGATGAGGAAGATGATTTTGAGAAGCTTTCAGAGAAACTATTGCAATTCTTTTCAGGAATGCCCGATATCGGGGAATCAAACCTCAAACAAGCCTCAGACACGAAGAAGTATCTAAACGAAAGTATGGAAGCGTTCTTGCAACAAAAGCAAGCGGAGCTGGATGCTAGAAAAACAGGATTTGCGGGTGAGGTGTTGCGTTTCTTATGGTTGACACAAATGGACAACCTTTGGCTTGAACATATGAAGAGACTGGACTACTTGAAAGAGTTCATCGTTTTGCGTTCGTACGAGGGTGAAGATCCGCTGGGCGCCTACCAGAAAGAGGGTTTTGAGCTCTTTACTGACATGCTTGACAATGTGCGACGAAACAATGTGTTCTCATTCTTTCAATACCTCCCGGATCAATAACAATGAAGTCTTAGTAAAAGTTAACGAAAATACCTATCACAGCAGTAGATGTTTGACCGCTTCGTAGACAGAGAACGTTATTGCCGAATTTGGGGCGGCTTTCATAACGCTTGGCAGCGCGCCTCTGAACAAACCGCGCCATCCATACATTCTCCATACGCGAGCTAGCACTTGCACCAGGCCGTGATATGTGTTAGTGTTGTTAGTTCGGAATTGACCACCCACTTGCATGATCTTCTTGGCATTATCCAAGGGGAGGGTGATGAGCTTTGAGGAAAGGCCTGCCACAGCTCCAGTCATGAAACTCTCATAAGCGTTAAGCCTTCGCCTCGAGTGTCTTTTCAACAACTGCTTTTTTGCCTCCTTCATACATGGCAAACTGAAGTGACATATAAGGTACAATTGAGAGAAGTGTAGGATGCAGGCCGGCGTAGAAGCCACGGATACCTTCTTTTGTATAGATTACGGACATGGCGTGTCTCACAGTATCATAATGACGCGGTTCTGTTTGTGCGGCAAAGCGGGTTCTGAGCAGATCCAGAGGATAGGTGCATACAGTGGCAAAGCAACTCGACACAGCCCCGACCGAAAGTGATGCGTAGGGCTCCTTGGAGATAGGATTTGCTTGTTGCAATTGATAGAACGCTGACAACTGAAGAGCAGAGTACGGGGTAACCATAAGCATGGCCGGAACGTTTCCCTTCCAGAGCGCCCTGACACCTTCGGTAGAGACGATTGATCTCAGAGCTGAGGTGATGTATCGATACTGGTAAAGGCCTTTGGTTTCAGACTGAACCTGAAAACGAATCTTGAGCATGTCCAACGGCGCAACGAACAAGCGAGCGGTTGTCCCCGCCACAGCGCCACATAATAGGTCGCGAGCCGGGGACAGGGTTTGGGAAGACTTTTTCATGACGGTATGGTAGTGTATTGGAAGCGGGAGGTGTGTGGTTCTGTTTTGCTGACGGTCCCCCTGAGAAACTTTGCAGCGAATGCACGATAAAGATAAGAATCAAAAGGACTGGATCAACGCGTAGCATTTCGGCCTGATGGTGTGCCGGTACAAGATACCGGGTGGAGTTGTTATCGCGACGAAAGCACAGATCAGAAAAGCAAGACGGATGGAAGGCCGAGGGTGCACAAAGCAGGCCGTTCAAGAGATGTAGTAATTGCTCCACTTATACCTTGGAAGGAGGAGAGCCAAGGCGAAAGACTTTCGAGCCGCTCCGGATAGCAAGCTTTGCCCAGCGGTACAAAGTAAGTCCAAATAGATGTCTTCGCAGGTGATTCCAAGTATCAAGAGCACGTCATATGCGAAGCAGAACTGGTTAACTGCTCGTGCGCAGTCGCCAGGGGGGGGTGCAGTGGCGTGGAGTGGGGAAAAGGACTTGCTTACGTGGCCACCTCCCGGCAACACCACCACATCAAACGCAAATTTCGCAGATAGCTTGTAAGTGACCAATGAGCGATGGGCACAGCACGTGGTCCACGTCGAACAGCTCAACCACGGCAACCGAACCCGCAGGTCGAGTACCAGCCACTCGCAATCTGTCCCGGGCGGCGCGCCACCGTGAGAGCCATGTGCATTTTGCTCTCGGAGATGGCACTATTCTGCGTCTCCATACACCTCAAGTACAAGTCCTCTGTCTCCGCCAACCTCCCGGAACGCTCGACATAGATCCGCTTTCCCCGCCCGAACCGGTTTTTCGCCCAATGGCTTTCGTCGCCCCAATTCCCTTGCGCAATGCCTCAACAGCCCTGTGCTTCTCCTCGTCCCAGTCGAAACCTCGCTTCGTTGCCGTCGCTGCGCCGTCTAGAACCAGGGACGTCCCAAATCCCCAGGTCACGCACCCTATGACTCTTACCGAAAAGCTTCTCGCTCGCGGAGCTGGCAGGGACTACGTCAAGCCCGGTGAAAATGTTTGGGTCAATGTGGACAAGCTAATGACACACGACGTTTGCGGACCCCCTACTATAGGCATATTCAAACGCGAGTTTGGCCAAGACGCCACCGTTTGGGACCGTGAGCGCGTCATCATCATTCCCGACCATTACATCTTTACCGAGGACAAGCGGGCCAACCGAAATGTTGATACGCTTCGAGACTTTGCCGCTCAACAAAACCTCAAGTACTTTTATGACATTAAGGACTTGTCGGACTTCAGAGCAAACCCTGACTATAAGGGCGTTTGTCACGTTGCCCTGGCACAAGAGGGACATACTCGAAGTGGTGAGATTCTGTTCGGAACCGATTCCCACACATGCAATGCTGGCGCGTTCGGAATGTTCGCGACTGGCATCGGAAACACAGACGCTGGATTTATTCTGGGAACCGGAAAATTACTTGTCAAAGTCCCGCAAACTATGAGATTCCAGCTCAATGGTGACATGCCGGACTACCTTCTCGCCAAAGACCTCATTCTCAACATTATTGGAGACATTGGAGTGGGAGGAGCCACCTATAGGGCCATGGAGTTTGCAGGCCACACCATCTCCCAATTCTCTATGGAGGAAAGGATGACGCTTTGCAACATGGCTGTTGAAGCAGGGGGCAAGAATGGTCTCATTGAAGCAGACGATGTCACTGAAGCATACTTGGCTGCGCGAGGTGCGAAGCCAACAGCAGTTTTCCGATCTGACGAGCAGGCCAGCTTCTTTGCTGATTACACGTACGATGTCTCCAAGATAGAACCTGTCGTGGCGAAGCCTCACTCGCCGGACAACCGTGCCCTGGCTCGCGAGTGCTCAGACGTAAGAATCGACCGGGCATATGTCGGTTCCTGTACCGGGGGCAAAACCGAAGACTTTTTGGCAGCTGCGCGTGTGCTTCAAGGTCGAAAGGTATCGGTTCCCACGTTCTTGGTACCCGCCACAAAGAAGGTATACGACGACGTTGAGAATCTGCGCATCAATGGAGAAACACTAAAGGAAATATTCGTTAATGCTGGCTGCATTGGTCTGGGTAACCCCGGATGCGCTGCTTGCCTTGGTGGGCCATCAGACACCTTCGCTCGCCTGAATGAGCCGCTTGTTTGTGTCTCAACAACTAACAGAAACTTCCCCGGCCGCATGGGGCATAAGGAAGGACAGATATATCTTGCGTCACCTTATACAGCTGCTGCCTCTGCTGTGACTGGCTATGTCACCGATCCCCGAGAAGTGTACGATTTTGATATGTCAGAGCGCCATCCTACCGAGACTTTATCAGACTAGCTGGTTGAACGTGTACTGGCCTCCGGTACACATGGGCTCAGGAGTTGGGTGCAACTGCACCTGGTGAAAACACGCGAAAGACATGCACTCATAATCTGTCGCTCTTGAGATGGTGTGCATCACCTCACCGATCGCTTTTGGCGTAGCCAACTGGCATAACTCAAGCAAACACTAGCACCACCTTAGCCACTTTTACCCCTTCTTGAGATTCCTATGTACTTATTCAAATTTCGGGATGTGGTTGTAACCAGTCACATGTTAAAAAGGAACCCACATGCGTACAATGGTCAAACGCAGACTAATAAGCTTCACAAGCTTCGCTTTGACCTTTCAAGTTTAGATGTACACAGACCGCTTCGTCCAAGCCTGAACACACAACCATTGTGCACCATTTGGTGTACTATCTATCCAAAATGATCATACGCATGGCAGTGTGCTCGACGTTCTTCGGAAAAACTGAACTCTGCCAAACGAAGAATCGCCCTTGCGTAGAAAAAAGGGCTATAACGTGCTTTAAATACCCTCAGGTCGTGTGCAGGTGCAGGTGTGATACCACGCATGTTCGCAACGGAATCTGTGCATCTGGGTCTCCCCAGCGGGCAACCGCATTACAAGGGTAGGGGTTACCGCTATCCTTCTCACAGGCATGACCTGGAAGACTGTTTAATTTGGAACACGAAAATGGGCCCTTCTCATCCAGAAGAATCAAGAGTTATCCTCACAGGTCGTCGTAAGATCTTTATTGTTTGGGAGACAGGCGTGAACGAAGGACACTCCTTTGTTCGGCACTGGTCGCCCCTGCTAGCGGCGCACAGCCGGTTAACGCCGAAGCCGTTTAATAGAGAGTTTACGAAGAAATTGGTTTTTCGTGTGACATCCACTTGTGGCTGCAGCAGATTTGTCACGAAATTGAATTACACGAACCTCATCCAGTGCATACGAAACTCGCCAATCTATCCACAATTAGGAGTACTTCAAAAAAGCCTCACAAATGCAACGGTTACTACAAGGGGCGGGAAACCGTTTTCCTTCCTGCACGAACCATTGACGGCGTTAAATATCAGTTTCACTCGAGACAAGATGCGTTTAACGCAATTCGCAATAGGCCAAGCGTTCAAGCGTCAAAAGAAAAGAAAAAAGCTACTCCGTCTCGGGTTTCTCGCTGAGCTTGACTACCTAATGCAACTTCGTTTGCTTGCCAGATATTATTCATGCTCGAAGCGCGATTCTTCCAGTTTCAGACGTTTTACATCCAGCTCTTGACGACGTTTGATCTCCTCTTGAATAGCGTCCTTCTCGTCGTCATCCGAGTCCGTGCTGAATACACGTTTCCTTACCTTTATAGTGGCCACTAAAGTGCTCTTGTCGCCTACGCTCGCGCCACAGTCTTCCTCCCTATCCTCCCGTTTCTACTTTCGCATCCTTGTTACAGCCTTCCCGCGAATAGCCTCTCCGGCTTCGATAAGCTGCTTCTCTTTCTCTGTCCGTTCATTGATCAGTGCATTCTTCCGCTCTTGTTCTTTATCCATGGCGAGGATGACATCATCGAGAAGTTCCTCCCGTTGACCGCGCTTCTCTACAATACCCGACGCAGCCGCCGTTCCCCGCACTTCGACTCTTCGTTTCTCAACAATTGTCGTGAAGCGGTCACGGAGTGTTAGTGGGACCGGATGCGTAATATTTACAAGCTGTGACGAGGGTGCAGCATCAAGAAAAAGCTTTAGGGCCTGCTCAAAACGCTTTCCAGTTTCACCGTGAGGCGCAACATGTGCGTCAGAGGCCGTGACAGCCTTCAACAACAAGGGGTCCCATGCTTCAGGAAATCGGATCCGTTTTTTCTTGGCTAAAGATGGAGTGCTTCTGGGGACACATACGGCATCTGAGGCAGCAGGCGCATACGGGGGTTGCGAATCTTTGTTTACCACGTCGTTCTGAGTAGGCTTAGCGGGTGGAATGGGAGAACTGCCCATCTTTGGGAAAGGTTTTGCCCGCGTTTGTTGGTGTAGATGGCCTCAGCGGTGGCAAAGTTATGTTATGGGTCAGTTCGTCTCTGCGTTTTGGCCGGATACTCTATATGTTCTTTGGCTACTTGGGTGGCCATCTCTCACAGCTATTTTTTTTTTATTTCGTACCGGGCGCTGAGTAGACGAAATATGACGTCGTGTCGAAAACAGAATTCCGTATAGGTGTACAATTGTTCGTGGTGTACGAAATCTTCATCAAGTCACGAGTTAAAATCGAGCTTCGTAAATCCTCTAATGCCTTTATTTTTACGGGTGGATGAGAGCATTTTGCTGTCCAGAGGGGAAGAAGGGTTCTTACAGTTTCACGCGTTTGACTCTACCGAGGTCATTACTGACGTTCAGAATGTGAATGGCTGTACCAGTCGTTCAGTGAAACGTGTAGACGTACACGTTTCACTGAACCTGACGGTTAGACTATCAATAAAGCACCGCCGGCGGCTCTGGCTGACCTCGTGTGTGGGTCAAGCCGCCAGGCACTACCCCGCGTTTTTCATGGTAGCAGTGCGGTGAGGAAACTCCCACCCTGGGTTCTCACCGCGCTTCCCTTCCCCGTTCCCTTTCTACTCCCCTCGGATAGTTCGCACGCGGCCCCCCCGACGCGTCCCCACGTTCACCCGCTTGGGGAACTTTCGTTCGCTAGTCTTCCAAAACTACACCAGCATTAGTGCACCCCTTTGCGACAGGACTACTTTATTTATTGCGCTCCCGTTTGCGTGGCAAAGCAAACTCACATCTGAACTTGTGTGCAATCTCTCCCCGAAACCCCGCAATAATCAGCTTTCGATTTGCGTTCAACACATCGACCTGCTCTCGTACTTGCCTTTTTTTTTGGAGTTGTCTTCCAATTCACAACCTCACTTGCAGGATTGGCGGAAACATTCCCCCGTTTCTGCAGGCTCCAAGTAGCCTCCGAAGTAACCGTGAGTAGCCTTGATCTGGTAACCTGGTAGCCCCTTTTGGCAATACTGCGCCGGACCACAAGACGCCTTACTGGCAGTTATTTTTTGACTTGCAGAATTGGGGGAAACATTCCCCCATTTCCGCAACTTACGGACTTCTTTCATTTCGAGAACATCTACCAACCTCTTGCATTGCAACATTTGGCCCGAAAACGTCTTGAGTCTCGCCAGTACCTCGGGTATTTTGCATTACCGTTGCTGCTGGACTTTCGCCGCGCTGGTGCGGAATTGAAACAGTCTCTCCCTCGCGCTCACGTTTAATCTTCGCAGTTACCCGTTGCGCTTAATCTGATCGCCTTTCCCCTTGGGTCTCGTGCATCCCTACTGCGTACGTTGCCGAGAGCGACGCGACTTCTCAGCAAACCGGACGTCGTGTTTCCACTTTTGCTCCTCAACCACAGACGGAACCTCGCGTAATTGTTATCACCAGGAAAGAAACCCCTGCTCCCTTTCTCTCGTTCCCACGCTGCGTAGACGCGTGTAGGGTACAGGATTCTTGAACATCCCCGTGTAGTTGAACAACCCTTGCTATCGGCTTGGAGTCTGGACCGACCACCTGAAGCCTCTACGCTGCAACTCTTTGCTACTACTACATGCTTCGCACCCCCGCGCTGAACTAACAACTATACACCCCCGCCGTTTTCGTAAGCATTGCGAATTGGCGTTACCTCCCTAACATAAGAACTTGGGTTGAGAAGGAAGTCCTGGCACTCCACCGGAAGCCGCGTGGAAGTGAGCATTCACCAGACGGGAAGCTTTCGTCTGTGATTAAGGGCCTCTGTTGCCATTACCCCTACGTGGACGTTGGCATTCTGACCGCCGATATAGTTCGAAAGCTGAGCACCGGCAGGGAATCGAGTGGAGACTTGAACTAATCTGAGGGCTAGTAATCACACCGTATAACCGGTTCTGCTGGGGTGTGCGCTGCAAATCCTCGGAGACAGGGTGTCTCATCGTTCAGCCCGGACTACATCATGGTTAGTGATAGCAGAGAAACCTTTGCCGAGCAAGCATCCGCAAGGAACTAGAGGAAGTTTACTGGTGAAAACATATCCCCTGTTAGTAACCTCTCCTGGGCTTTCCGTAGGAAAGTACGCACCAAGTTCTGGTTTGTGCAGAACTTGTCAGGCCGCAGCAAATCACAACTCACCGGGAGAGTCTAACCCGGAGTCAGAGGTCTGACCTTTGGGGCCTTCGGAGATAGCATCTCCTGCCATTGTGCCCACCAAGAAGAATCCCTCGCCCGGTAGGGGACCGGTGAATGTAACAAATTACTACTCTCTTCTCTCACTGCCAGTCTCTCAGTGATGGATGGGGATCGAGTTACAGATACAAGGCGTGTCTCCCGCGTACAAGGGAACGCAGACTACTATACTTGGCGTATATACGTTCGCGACTTGATGCACTCATCACAAGCACTCTTCGTGCTCAGTCAAGAGCAACCCATACAGGGACAAAGTACCGCCCAAGGGCGAAAGCGCTGTGAAGATGCCGATAGAAAAGCACGTTCTATTATCGTGCAAAGCTTAGGGACACAACCAATCGTCGCCGTCTCAGACCTACTTGAACGAGAGCATTGCACCTCATTAGAAGTATGGGCGAAGTTGGAATCAACCTATAAGAAGGACAACATCCAGTCGAAGATGAACCTCCGTCAACGTCTAAGCGGTATGATATTCCATGATAGTGACGACATACAGAAGCACCTACACGACATGGAAACCATCTTCTTAGAGCTTGCACGCTTAGGAGATCGACTACCTGATCCCGAACGCACCGCTTGCCTATTTAGAACATTCCCAAAATCTCTAATGGCGATCACTCTCCTAGCTGACGCCAATAACATGGAATATGATCAAGTCGTTTCCCTCGTACGTTCTGAAATGGACAGAAGAAAGCATCGAAAGTCCGCAACCACCTCTGAGGCACAAGAACCAAATAAAGCGCGACAACATCGGTACCCCGCAGCCCCGATATATTACACCAGACCAAAAAAATCCACATTCAAATCCAAGAATGTTAGATGCTGGAACTGTGGTAAACTGGGACACATTCGCGCCGAATGCAGAGTAAAAAGAACGATTGACAGCGCAAATAACTGACATCCTAAACGCGGAAGAAATCGCTTCCCCAGGAGAAACAAGAACAGAAAGCGAGGACCATGGGACTCAAACAGGCATGAAAAAAAAAACCATACCGAAACAATAGCCAACGATATAACACTGAACAGGAGCCACGAGGTTTCGTTGCAATTGCTAAGGCTATGTCTTCCTGCTTTGATAGTAAAGTCAACACATGGCTCGACTGTGGTGCGCCACATGTCTTTGTCAACGACAAATCATTGTTCTGGGACTATCACCGTACTGGAGACCAAACAGTGCGCACATGGGACCGCCAGTCTAGGATCGAAGAATACGGAACAATAAGACTCCCACTGGGAGATGGATTGAGTCTTCCCGCAGAACACACACCATCCTTCGACTCTAACCTCATTTCCCTCTCGATCCTCGCACAACATACTCGGGTAGAATTCTTGAACAACTCAGATTCCACGTGCTTCATCATCAAAAATCCGAACTCTGGTGATGTACTCTACGGGTCAGAACAGAGGGACCGACTATATCCGTTTCCGAACCCTATTCCCCCGCCAAGAGCACAAACGGAAACCCCGTTCCCAGGTGACACCGGCAAAGACTGGCACGCCAAACTTGGTCACACAGGAAAGGATAGGCTCTTGTCCTGTTCGAAACAATCGATAAGCATCCCAAACCCCTTACGCTCCGAGGTATACAACATCTTATGCTCAGACTGCATTGACGCAGGGACAAAACGGGCTGCCGTGGAACCCTCATCGTCAACGGCCACGAAGCCCCTAGAGCTGGTGCATACAGACCTTCCTGGTCCGATTACCCCACCTTCATTACAAGGCTCGAGGTATATGCAGATTCTCCTTGATGACAACACAAGGTCGTCATCTATATACTTTATGGATAGGAAACGGCAGTTCTTCCCTTCCATAAGATGGTACAAGGCGCGCGCAGAGAACGAGTTACGAGGCCACAGACTCTACCGCGTTCGCCTTGACGGGGCGGGTGAGAACCGATCTGACGACTTCATCGCATACGCGTCAGAAAACGGAATCCTCCTCGAGTACACTCCGCCATACGCCCACCAGTCGAATGGAGCAACAGAAAAGATCATCCAAGACCTTTCGAAAACTGCAAGAACAATTCTGCACGCTTCACAACTCCCTCTAGAACTATGGGAAGAGGCGATATACCACGCGAACTGGATACGTAACCGCCTACCAAACTCCCGTGTAAGTATGCAGATTCCCTACACACTATGCTTCAAGAGAAAGCCAGACTTCTCGAGACTTCTGAAGTATGGACAAAAGGGACATGCATTTATCTACAGGTCAGAGACTGTTCCCAACAAAAAGCTCTTCCCTCGCGCACTTCCCGGTCATTTTGTTGGAATGCAAAGCCTACGAACTCTGTACCGGATCTCCATTCTTTCGTTACGCAAGGTATTGAAACGTAGACAACATGACTTCACGGTCACAAAAGAAAGACTCCCTTCAATAAATGAACTGATTGATTTCTCCTCTTTGAAACGAAAAAAAGCCGAGAGCAATATGCGAGATGCCGACGAGGAACATATGGACGCATCTCTAGGTCAGTGCTTGGTAAAAAGGGCAAGGTGTGACAACGAGGAAGAGGAACTCACGGTTCCAAAGACCTTTAGAGATGCACGCAACATTCCAACGTGGGCCGATGCAATCAATAGGGAGTACGAAGCTCTAACCAGCAGAAAGACGTGGAAGCTGGTGGACCGGAAACCTGAAATGAAACCACTGCCATTCCTGTGGACGTTCATCGCGAAGCATATAACCAGCAAGCCACTGAAGGTACTGCCAAAGGCTAGATGTGTGGTCCGAGGAGACAAACAGGAGCCGTATTTGGATTACGATCCGGAAAAGTTGTACGCTCCCGTAGCACGGCTAGAGACAATCCGACTCGGGGTGGCAAAAACGGCCGCACAAGGTTTAATACTGGAAGCCTTGGATATAATTAACGCTTACTTATACGGAGACCTGGACGAACCACTAATAATGGAACAGCCTACCAATGCGTCGGGCTCGTCATATTAACATGGAAAGGTCTGCCTACTACTGAAGTGGAGGTATGGTGCGAAACAAGCCGGACACATCTGGGGATCGCTATTCCATTCAGAGCTGTTAAAGCTAAAATTTTGGCAGTCGAGAACGGAGAGCCGACTGTACATCTACAATTCGAGTATTGGCTTTATTATACTCGTGGTTGTAGTAGACGACGTACTAATGTTGTCGGACTCAAGATCTCTCCTGGAATACTCTAAGGAAGAGATGAAGAAACTCTTTCACGTGAAGTTTCTTTGTGAAGCAAAGTCTTTTATTGGGATGGACATGGAAAGGGACAGCAAAGGCATTTGTGTATCACAAGAAAGATACGTCGTGAAGACCTTAGAGAAGTACGGATTAGTGAAATCGAATCCTGCGCAAACTCTGTTGCCTCCTCCTTGCGATCTGACGGATCTAAAGGACGACGAAGAAGGTCTGTCTACTGTGATTCACGCCCGATACCGAAAACTTGTAGGGCATTTGACGTACTTGGCTGTAACGTCAAGGCCTGACATCATGTTTGCAGCTTCAATGCTAGCGAAGCAAGTGCATGCTCCTGGAAAGAGACCTGCTGGACTTTCGAAAAGGGTGTTAAGGTACCTGAAAGGTACGAAGGACTATTGCCTCCACTTCTCATCAAGCGCCAACGCGCCGATGGAAGCGTATTGCGATGCAGACTGGGCTGGTTGCAAGGACACCAGAAATTCTACAACTGGTTTACTAGTAAAGGAAAACGAAGGACCCATTCTTTGGACTACAAAGAAGCAGAACATAGTTGCAATATCGTCTGGAGAGGCTGAATACATCGCACTATCCTATTGCGGAAAAGCTGTCACATATCAAAGGAGATTGTTTTGGGAAAAGCTGAATGAAACCATCGTGGAAGATGAACCGGAAGACATGTATCCCATCCCGATATTCAGTAATAGCTCCACCGCGTTGTAAATCGTCCAAAATGCCCGGACGTCTGAGCGTAACAAGCATATTGCTCTGAAGTTCTACCATGTTAAAGAATTGGTGACCAATGGCATTGTTCGCATGGAATACGTGCCAACTGAAATGCAGCCTGCCGACGCGTTTACTAAGCCGTTGAGGAAAGACGGTCTGCAAACATTGGGTTTGCTGCGTGGCGTACATCGTCACTTCTGATTTCTTTTGAAAAGGTTTCTAACGCTTGTGTTTTTCTATTTGTGATTTTGTTTTTGCTTCATTTTTTTAACAGAAATAAAAACCCGTCGTACCTTTATACGGATTTGGGTAGAATGGAACTTGCTATACCTTTTCCTTTTGGGGCAGATTTTTCCTACAAGGTTTTGCTGCGCAAAAGGTTTTTAACGGTGGCACCCTTAGTCAATTAATCGAGATAGATACTAGTAGTACGCAATCATGATACTTTGTTCATAACTGCGAAGGACGGTGTGAATGGCTGTACCAGTCGTTCAGTGAAACGTGTAGACGTACACGTTTCACTAAACCTGACGGCCAGACTATCAATAAAGCACTGCCGGCGGCTCTGGCTGACCTCGTGTTTGGGTCAAGCCGCCAGGCACTACCCCGCGTTTTTCACATCATGGGCATAGGCTTCACGCTTTTCGACGTAGAAAATGAACAATAAGAGTACAAAGCAGTTACTGGGGCTTTCCAAGAAAAGCCACTCTGAGAGAATGACAAAGTCATAGCCAATGAGCTCCTATAGAACGGAACTGCACTCGCTGAAAGTTTCTCAGTATGGAGTGGGTAAGTCGAACTCAGTACAAAACGACAAATCTCGAGTTGTACGTAAGTTGCACCACAGATACTCCTATTTTATGAATACAAGCAGCAACCTAAGAGCAAGTCTAGCAGAGAGCTATATCCCCAAAAAATCTTAAAATATCGCGCCCTAGGCAATTTTGGCATCCCTTCCAGCGTTCTTATTGCCATTTCTCGTTGCCCTATCCGCCTTGTAATTTCTTTTTTCATTTCAGTACGGGGAAAATATAGAAATGAAAGTAGACACCGTGATTTGAAATTTTAATGGGTTTTGAGGACTTCATTTACCTATCAGAGCACTGGTTCTATATCAAACAGATTTCTGGAAGGTAGAATGCGCGGAAAACAAATCTTCGTGCCAACGAAAAGACTTTTCTACAACCTGTATCTGTTCACAACTTTACATCTTGCGTCAAAATGACTCCATCAACCTCTCCACCCTTTCTTAACCTTTCTTCAGCTTAACCCGCACAACTATGGCTCCAACCACATTTTCAACGTACGAAACGTCCAATTGCGATAACCAAGAAGCAGAGCACTCAACGGAATACATAGCCACTCCAAGATACTCCTGTGAAAAGAAGAACAACCAACAACAATCGTCAGTCAGCAAATCAAAACAGTACGATCATACTTTATTCATTAATGTAGATCGCGAATCATGCGATAAAGAGGGTAACACCGATATGAACGAATGCACACACAAACCAGACACACGCAGTGGTAGAGGAAAAGGTTTTACACAAGATGAGACATTGTTTCTTGCGAAGGGTTGGATTGAACAGTCAGCAAAGGGTTGAAATCAGCGCGACAAGACAATTTGGGCTGGAATAGAATACATATGTAGAAGGAAGTACAAAATAGATGGCATCTCTCCGTCTCTAAGAAGCACTTGGCATAGGGTAGCCAGAGAAACGCAGCACTTTTTGGCTGCACGGAGTAAAGTGAATTTTATGAATATATCAGGGGCAAACGACGAGTTGTTGGACGACATTGTGCAAGAACAGTATCGAAAGGGAGCAGACAGAAAGGCTAAAGATGGAATAATTTTGTATGCAGCGCCGTAAAAATGGATTTCTACTGCAGATTATCTCTCTGAGCAGGATAAGTTTTCGGATGAAGGCGGCAAGAAAAAGACGAGGTCAAACTCAACAAAAGAGAGTACAACAATTAGAATGGAAGCCGTTGGTAAAGAACGCGCTGATGAGCGTTCACAGGCTCAGCCTTGCATAGATAAGAATGTCTGTGTGGCGAAGAAAAGGGAAATCGAGGAAGCGTTGCTTTCCAGCGATGAAGAAATACGCCCGAAAGGAATAAAAAAAAGAAAACTAGAAGAGAGGAACGCCAAAGAAGAATCAAGGGTAACGGACACTCTACGGGGAATTCAAGCAAGTCTAGCCGAGGGTAGTAGGATCTTGAGGCAAGAAACGGAGCGGTCAGAATTGGAAAGGCAGGAAGTAGAGGATGTGGAACTGCTTAAACTCTTCGACCCTAAATCTTTTGAGTTCAATGAGATCATGGCGGATGTGATGAGCCGCAGGCGACGGAGGGTAAAGAGGTACACGAACGGAAGTCAAAATAGCACGGTGCCGTGCATCAGAAACGATTGTGATGACGGTGACGGGGGCAAGATAGAATAGAGTCTAAGTAAAAAGAAATCCTTTGGAGTAGACTTAGCCAAAAGATATCCTTCATCTGTCATTTTCGCTTCTGGCGAGGGTGGTGCCCGTGTGTCTATGTAATGCGCGAATGGCGTCTATCGCGTCGCTCCAGTGAACAGCAAGCTGCGTCTTGATATCGGTTCACTGCATCTATACGAACGAAAAGAAAATAATTGCGGCTTTTATCGCGTTCATCAGCGCTGCAATCGGCATCAAACTTAGCACCCCGCTCACTGTCATTGTTCGGCACATGCTTTCTTCTCCGATCAACAATACTAGCCTTAACACCCGACCACAAATCCATAGCCACGCTATCCTGCACATCAGTGTTGTCCACGACGGCTTGAACCGCCTCAGTATGAGAAACTCAAGCACTTTCCTTACTCTTTTCCTTCGCAAACACGGCCGAAACATATTCATATCTCTGTTGTATAAAATTAACCTACTGCAAAGCGTCGTTGAACACGCGGGCAGTTTATTCCACCCAACGTTCACAACTGTGATCATCTTGCAACAAGCCAAGCACAGCCTGCGTCAAAAGCGCCTGAACTTGTTCGAAAGTAGTCCTATCTTGCAGCAAACCCCTCACCATAACAGCCGCCTACATGTGCAATTGCTGCTCCTGCAAGGAAGCCACCGCAACCTCCGTGCCTTCAACAGCATCTCACCTCTTGACTAGCTGCCAAACAACCACCATGCCACCCAAAAGCAGCAGCGCGCCGCCGGTGATAACGCGCGTGAGGTTCAAGCCACGCCTTTCCAGCGCCCTTTCCAGGTCGTGATAAGAGAGTAGGAGACGCGGTCGCGGGTCCCTTCCCCACGTGGCCGGGTCGGCGTGCAATTGCACGGCGCCCTGCGCGTTCGCGCTGGTTTTTCGCCTGGCGTCGGTGCGGGGGGACGGCGGTTGCGAAGCGAAAGCGAAAGCGCAGTGCGTTACGAAGCGAAAGCGCAGCCAGCCGTGAAGCAAAAGCCAAAGCGAAAGCCAAAGCACAGTCAGGTGCAAATCGAAACCAAATTCCGCGCGAAGCGCAAAGCTCAAACAGCCGCAGCCAGGCAGCAACCGAAAAGCACCTCCAGCGACCAACGAAAAGCGCTCAAAAATAACACAAAAGCAAAGCAAACAGTCACAGACTGCTGTCGCCGCCCACGCCGCGCGGCGACTCGAGCACGGCATCAGCACTGGTGGCGCGTTGCGCTTCGTGCCGCTTGTCCGGCGCAGCGCTCATCCGGAGCTCGCGCAGCTCTCCCCTCATAGCCAGTCGCACCTGCTCGCCCGTCTGTGCTGCAGCACTGAGTTGGTCCCTCTTCCGATCGAGATCAAGCTTTCAGAAAGTCGCCGGCGCAAACATTGACAGGTACGAGCTGCCACGTTTAACTACGGCGAATGCAGCCAGAAGGTGTAGACTGCGTCTTCTTTTCACGGAAGGACCAAACAACAGGAACCGCGAATTCCCCGTGCTCAATCTGAACAATGTACGATATCAACCACTCGATTCACATGGCTTTGACTTCCCTCGAGTTGCTCAAATCCCGTTGCGCGTGTTCCTGTGCGTGCTACTTGGGAGTATTTGTTCTGTTCTATATGGCCTATCTGTAGAACAAGGTACAAGCGTCATGGAATCCTGTGTTGAGCGGGTTATCAAGAAGACGACAGAGAGGGATGGTGCGTACCTTACGGAAGCACTGGGGATGGGCCTCTTATGGACCGTCGGAGGCATGTTCGTTGCCGTTTTAGCGACTTCGGTGCCGTACACTCTACTCCGAGCTTACGGGATTGGTCTATGTGCCCTTGGAATGCTGTGAACCATGGCTCCTGTGCTCGCAATATGCTGTGTTGGCCGTATCATGGAAAGCGCACATGCCATTAACGAACTCTGTGGATTACCAGGAGTCGGTATGGATGACAATTTGCAGCTAAAGGGCTTTACGCAGGGCTTTGGGACAATTTGCGCTGCTTTGCTGGGAGTATGTGGGCTCATGTGCTGCTTGGTGTTGAAATGGGTAGTTTCGCAATATCGCCTAGATGATAATTCATACTGGTCCTCTGCTCTCGAACTTGCAGTGAACAATTTCCTCGAGCTCCGCTTTCGCCTCGTCGCACCCCTTCACGTCTTCAAATTTCGTTGCGTCCCCGATCTCTGGTTCAGGCGCGTTGCCCATTTTTATGCCCATTCCGCGCGACATGCCGCGTTCCTCCATCATCATCCCTAGAACTCCCAGCACAAAGAACGTTACGCCCAGAGCCCGATCTGTGCGCCATAGCTGAGACAGCATTGACGGCTCTGCTAACGCCACATGTAGCGGAGTTGCTGCCGTTCCAGGTATCACACCCCCGTTTGCCCCATTCGCCAATAATGCACCCGCACGTCTCCCCAGTGCATTAGCTACAGAAGAAGTGCCAGTTGTGCCTGCTCCTAGACCTGCTGCACCGCTAACCCCGACGCTACCGGACACAGCGGCAAATGCAAACAAAACAGCATTGGCAGCCGTAGAGTGGGCCAAAAACGAAGCAATCCACATCCAAACCAGGTGCGTGAAGTCGACCCAGTAGCCCAGATGCGGAATCTATATCGGTTCGCACCGCCGCCCGCGTGAACACAAAGCGAAAACAGGGGGAACCCTCTCAGCTAATCTACTTTGAGAGGTTCCCTTTCCTCCTACCAACTACAAATGTAACAGAACATAAACCTACGCCAAGTTCTCTTACCTGCGTCTTCGTTCTTCCATGCATCTAGTGACGTCCTTTCGTAGAGCACTGAAGCCAATTGGTGACGTGATAACGCTCTCTTTTATGCACAGTGCCTCAAAGTCCAATCCGCAGTCCACCATGATTGCCTCTTTGGCTTTCTGTGTGGTACAAACACTAGGGGCGCGAGGCTACTCGGTAGCGATGTGGATGTCCACGAATTACCCTGATAATAGGGGTGCCGCTTGCGGCGGCAAGGCCTAGGGGTGCTTCTGTCCGGGTAACCGGGGTTCGGTCGCGTGAGCACGGGTGTAGCATGGGAATCCGTGTGGGGTGGAAGCTTAGCGGGAGACCGCAAGTTATAACTGGTCCGGAGGTCCGGTTAAGGCTCCAGGAACTAGGAACTTGGGTTCCGTGCCCGATGATCTTCCAGTTTACTGAGGTGCGACCCTTCCCGTCACTAAGTACTGCGGAGTGCCGCACTAGCTACAGTAAATAATATTAGAAATATCTAGATAATTCTGTAGATGGCCCATGGCCAGCACCTACTGTGCACATCCCAAATAAAGTGGAAATCCACGAATGAACCGCACCCGCTCGTGCATCGCTCAGTGTCCCCTTGTGACAACCCTCGGGTTGCCGAAAACACGTGTGACGTATGAACCGTCGCGTATCAACTTGGTGATTTCCGCACCTCGAATGACCGAGTTACTCCTTGCATCATATATCCCCCCGGTTAAGAGCGGAGTATATCGGCGAATTCGCCTATATAAGGAGCGAACAATGTCGCGGTATCGCAGCATTCGGTCTGCTTCTCCCCCTCACTCCTGTGAAAACCAAGCTCTCGTCGAACACTACACTGATACCGGTCACCTCAGCGCTTCTGAATTCCAACTAACGATGCAACCATCTGAGAATCCCCAGCAACCCCCTTCGCAGCCTTCTGCATCAAACTCCGGACCCGTTCCGACCACGGCATCAGTGCCACTGCCTCAGCCTCAGCCTTTGCCGTACATACCGGCGTATGTCTCGAATACCGAGGTTATCCGCCCTCCTCAGCGACGCATCCATCAGTCATTCCCGCACCCTGCGGATTTAGTGGGCATTAATCCCTTAAACCGCCCCGAGGCGTTTGCTAATGCTCCGTGGTTTCATCCACAAGGGGTGCGCGATAAGGGCCTCCTCGATCAATACCAGGTCGCTGGGCGTCTTCCCGATGGACTCCCGCTTCATGCGGTGTATACTGACGACTGGCTCGCGCACTGCGCGCTCCCGGACAACGCGATAGCGCGGTATGGCAACGAGCGTATGCACGAAGCGCGGGTGCGCTTCACCAAGCTGGTGTATCAGCGGATACGCCGCATCATTGGAACAGTCCCTCTGGACGATGCGTGGGAATTCGACACCTGGGTGGCCAGAACCAACGGCGAGGCTTACGCCTACGTAGAGCAACTCGGGGATCTCCCCACTCGACGGTGGCGAGGGATCCGTGGCATTCGCCAGGAGGCGCTCTGTTTCCAGCAACCACTTCTTCGCGCGGAGTTCCGCTACTTGCGCAAGCGCGACATCCCTTTCTGGGAATTCGCTCGTTGGGAGCGACGAACCAGGTCAAGACTGGGGTACCTCGTTCCATATCAAATGGTCGAGTTTGATCGCGTTCGGGCCTCTGCTCGGCTTGGCCGATACGTTCCAATTCCAGATCACTGGGCTGCAATTGAGGCTCCTCGGGGTTGCCCAGTAGAGATTCCTCCGGTTATTACTTACTTAGGCTCTCACCTAGTGAATGATTCCTATTGCGGGCTCTGGGTCGTGGCATGCACGGACTTCATTGCCAAAATGGCAGTCTTCATCCTTTGGGATGCGTACGACACCTACCGGGTGTGGTACATGAGTCTGACGGCTCGGGAGTACGCGAGAAATCTCGATTTGTCTCTGGTGCTTGGCTCTCCCGCCAACCAGGAAGACTTCCGTCACCTTATGAACGTCATGGACCAGATAAACTGGGACTTGGTACCAGCTGATCAAGCAGCGCGAGGTAATCGTTCGCGACAGCGCGAGTATTCCCCCGGTCGTACGGCTGATGCCGGAGACTTCGTATGGTATGATCCATGGACCCGTCAGCATCTGACATCCGAGCAGGCTCGGTATTTGCGGCAAAACCCGCGGGCTCAACCGGCTACCAAGCCAACTGGCTATATTTTCGAGCCGGATGCGGCCGTGATGGACTATATGTCCGAGGATGGAGATGCTGATTACAGCGAAGAGCCATACGAGATGGATACCGAAGCTCCGATTCCGGAAGAGGACACCACGGTCAACCCGTTACCTGTGAACCTGGGCTACCAGCAGCCTCAGCAGAATTCTGCGGATGACGAGTCTGAGCTCGAGCTCTTGAGGAGGTTCCTCGAAGAGGCGGGGGTTCCCTTAACTTCCGTTCAGGGGGACCGTCAGCATCTGCTGGTGTTGCTCCGTGCCAATCTCGGTCAGGATCCGAATGAGCCGAGCGGTTAAACGCGATTCGATTGTGATAGCACATGTACCGGTGGCGTCCTGGCCTAGCACCAGTATATAGGGCGATCCCTAATCAATAAAATAGTTAACTAGAACTGTACTGCCTTAGACTGCGCTTCTTCGCCTTTCCTTATTCATGGGTCTCCACTTCTTTTTTTCCACGCTAACGTGACGGTCCATAGACAATTTGGGAGTCCCCCATGATACCGACGAGAGCGTCACCCAAGTTCGCCGGTAACGGCAATCTCCTCCAGCGGTGATACCGCAAGACATGGGATCGGGGGATATTCTCCATCGGTTCCCATGTGTCGGCTTCAGGCGGGTAATTGTACCATCGAATTCGATAACGGGGCTTGAGGTCCTCCTCGTCATACGCGTGATCGGCGATTCGGTCCATCACGTATTCTTGCGGAGAGCCGCGCTCGTCTCGCTCTACTGAGTTCCCGTTCTCCGGGGATTCCCGACTATCCTCCGGCGGAGTAGCCGGACTTTTCAGCTCCTTGGCTGTTTTTGCCGGTGCGGGTTTTCGTTCTCCGCTAAGTGATTTCGGGCTATTCCCGGTTCGTGTTACTCCCGGCTGGTCCGGACGGTTTAGCGAAGACGCAGCCTCTTCTCCTGCTGTACGCCTGAGGTGCACCTCGCTATGCGAGGGACTTGGAGTCGAGATAATCTCGGGGTGACTCCTCTGGGGAGTCTTGTCTGCAAGGGCCGGGGTCACGGCGGATCCGTCCGCTGGAGGCGGCTTCCTCTCTTCCACCATTGTGGGGTCAGCGCTTACGCTCTTTTCCTTTGGAGATGTTCCCCGTTGTAGGGGCAGGTTCGGTGGGCCTTCTTTCTGCTTGCTGTCGTCAGCGGAATCGTCGTCTTCTTCACACATTCGTGGTTGCTGTGGGGGCGGATGCTTTCCGTCGGGAGGCGGTTTGGTGTGAGTGATACTCTGGTTCGGCCAATCAGAGGCCTTCCAAGATGTGGGCTTGGCCACGGGGTACGGGTGGTCACGTGACGCTTCCCCTGTGCGCAGGATTTGGTTCACATAACCGTCACGCGCTGATATACAGCGGGGTGTGACACTTACAGTACCATTTGGTGGCGGTTGTGCGCCGGATATACCGGGAGGCGGAGCGTCGGACAATTCCGGGCTGCTGATTGGCTGAGAGATGACACTTGTCGTCGATTCGCCTTGAGTGGCCCCCACTGGCCGTGATGCGGCGGCTTGTACGGGCGTTCCGTCTCGCACGGGGTCAGGGGCTGTTACCACACGGTCTCGTGAAATTCGTTCGACGTTATCGTCTTCCTTGCGGATAACCACCGTCTGTGAGTCGAGTTCGACTACTTCATATGGACCAGATACTACTGGGGATAGCTTATGTCGCCTCTGGAGCTCACTCCTTCCTTCTCGCGTCGTAGCGTCCGGACGCTCAATACGCACGAACAAGTGACCTCCGACCCGGATATCCGGAATAATGGGGCGTAGTGTGGCATCATAATTCCGTTTATAACGGGCTTGGGCCTTTGCTAGCTCTCTTGCGGCCTGTTCCGCGCGTCGTCTCAGGTCATCCCTCCACTTGAGGTGGTGTGAAGCCGGTGTCGGCGCCTCCAACTCGCTGTCTTGGTCCTGTCTGACTGGTAGAGCCGGCGGGCAGCGCGCCAAGACCAGTTCGAAGGGTGCCATTCTCGTCGTCGAGTGAACTTGCGTATTGTACGCGTAGCACAGCGTGTCTGTATACAAGTCCCAATCCTTGGGGTGGTCCGTCACGTAATGCCGAAGAGCGGCGAGTAGCGTGTGATTGAAACGCTCCACCTGCCCGTTTGTCTGCCGATGGTACGTCGTGGTAAACACGTTCTTCATGCCGAGAATGCGGCATACGTCCTGAAAGAACTTCGCAAAGAATTGCTTCCCATTATCTGATAATAGATTCAACGGTGGTCCGTAGACGTAGACCCACTCTCTGATGAAAGCTTGCGCGATTGCCGCGGCCGTGATCCGCTTCAGCGGGACTGTCCGAGTCAGCTTCGAGAAGCGATCCGTGATTACCAGAAGGTATCTATAGCCTCGCTTTGTGCGAATCAGTTCCCCTAAGATGTCAATGCTGACGTACTCTAAAGGCGCTTTCGCCGGGAACAGCTTCAGGGGACGTTTCCGTTTCCACAGCTTAATGCGATTCTTCGCGCAGGTTGTACACAACTTCGCCGTGGCGTGGCAGTCCATTGCCAATGTTGGCCAATAAAAGTCTTTCCTGAGAGTCCAGTATAACTTTGTGCCACCTGGATGTCCAGATATAGCACTCCTTGCTTGTCAAGACCAAAGGGTAACCCCTCCCCCCCGTTAAGACGGGAGCGTATGGAGGTGCAGAAGGCATCTGCGTGTTGCTCACGTAGAAGCTCTTCTAACGAGATACGCTCGAGTTGTTCCGCCGGTGCGGTGTCTGTTGCTTGCGCAATTAGCAAGTCGAAGGTGAAGTCATCGTCGTAATCCGTGCAATGTTGCGCGCCGGCATCGGCTTGGAGATGAGGTGAGTCCTCAGCGAAGAGAGAAGGGATGTCATCATCGATTTCAGTTTGGGTTTCTCCCAGTGTTAAGAGCCGTGATAAGGCGTCGGCATGGACGTTGGAACGCCCCTTTTTGTACTTGACTTCGAAGTCGAATTCCGAGAGACGTAATCGCCATCGCATTAAGCGTCTCGACGGTTCGGATATAGAAAGTAGCCATCTGAGGCATGAATGGTCCGTATTGACGGTAAAATGCACCCCTTGAAGGTATGGTCGGAGGGTCGTAAGAGCCCAGACAACTGCAAGGCATTCCTTTTCAGATACCGAGTAGTTTTGTTCCGCTGATTGCAGCGATCTGGACCAATAACCAATAGGTTTGCGTTCGCCGTCAGGATATTCCTGGAAAAGGGCACAGACCACTTGATATTCACTGGAGTCAGTGTCGACCACAAAGGGGAGTCCCAGTTTTGGGAGGGCCAATACGGGTGCTGTGATCAGCGTCTTCTTGAGCGTTTCGAAGGCATCCGTCTCGGCTTCAACGAATTGTTTGAGTTGGACGGGCTGTCCTTTCTTCAATAATGCGTTCAACGGCGCGGCTATGTGTGAGTAGCGCGGGACAAATCGTCGATAGACGTTACATAACCCCAGAAAGGCACGCAATTGTGTTTGTGTTTGCGGGGGTGTGGCTTTGCGGATAGCCGCGGTTGCCACTTCGTCCATCTCCAGCTGTCCTGGTTTGATCAAATGACCAAGGTACTTGACTTTATCCGTGAACCATTCACATTTCTTTAGCTTCAAAGTAATCCCAGCTGACTGGAGCTTTTTTAATATCAACTCGACGTCTTCAAAATGGTTCTCCATGTTCTTACTGAAAATGATGATATCATCGAGATATACCAAGCAGGTCTTCCACTTGTAGGATGACAAGATGATGTCCAGGGCACGCTGGAACGTAGCTGGCGCATTAGTGAGGCCAAATGGCATGCGTTTGAATCGGTAAAGCCCGGCGTGGCACACGAAGGCCGTTTTGTCGCGGTCATCATCCGCGATGGGCACCTGCCAGTACCCGGAATTAGCGTCCAGCGTAGTAAATACGGTGGCATCACCGAGGCTGTCGATGCATTCATCCATTCGGGGTAAGGGATACGTATCCCTCACGGTCACTGGGTTCAGTTTCCTGTAATCCACGCAAAAGCGTAATGAACCATCCGTCTTCGGGACGAGCACCACTGGAGAGGCCCAAGCGGATTGTGCGGGCTCAATGACCCCCTTTTCAAGCATGTCATCCACATGCTGTTGTTCGATTTCTCGCGTTCGGGGTCCAGCTCTGTAGGGATGCTGTGCAATGGGTCTTGTACCCGGGACGAGATCAATATGATGCTCTGTTGCGGCGATTTCGCCGAGGTTCCCATCCCACATGGACGAGTATTTCTGCAGTAATCTGTGTAAGCGATCCCGGTACTTCTCCGGTACATGGGAGAGGTCCAATTCGTCAACTGACGGGAGCGCTTTAACTAATTCCCGGTCTCCCGGTGTCGGTACTTGCTCCAGTTCAGCGGAAGTTGACAGCGAGATCTCGTCCGGCAGGGATATCCCTAATACTTCCGCTAGGGAAATGTGCGTTGGTACGAGTACCGTGGGATGTGGTAAAGCCATGGCAACCATCTGATTCTTGTGAAGTTTCACAGGATGATTGGTGAAGTTGCTAATCAACAATCGGAAAGGTCTGTTAGGTTGTACCTGGGCAACGCCGTTGGCGGCGGTAATTCCATTACGTTCGTACGTGTGTGATAAGGGTTGAATCACGATAAGTCCGTGGCGTTGTGTGGTTACGGTGACCCACGTCTGAGATTTTGGAGGAAGCTCCACCTGTTCCGCTACCTTAATCTTTGGAGAGGTTCTCCCACTAGGTCCAGCGTTCTGGGATGGGGGCAACGGCCTTGAATTGGCAGCCGGTTGCAGGGGTCTGCGCACTATTGGTACGGTGCTTCCGTCATTCATCTCCACTTCCCGAAGGTGGGGTCTTATTGCTTCCACATAGCGGTCACAGTAGTCACATCCAAGAACAACTTGGGCAGCCAGTGTCGAGCAGACAATGAACTCCAACATGACGACATGGTTTCCCAAACGGACGACGAGGCGTATGGTACCTAGACATTCTAGAGGTTTCTTGTTTGCGTCCCGGACATCCGGTAGAGGACCGCTTCGAATGCGGGTCCGATCATGAGGGCTGAGTTCAGATACCCTGATAAAATTCGGTCCTGCGCCGGTATCGAGTACCGCAAGACGTCGCGACAACAAGTGTCGATTTGTGCCGATATCGGCGTATACTTTATAGTTACGTTTAGCCATAACCATAATAGGGTCTGTTCGTCTCCCAGGGCACTGGTATCGTCGCCATGGTCGACTTAATCCGCAGTCGAACTGCGTTTGACTTCCGGTCGAGCCGGACTTTCCTGGCCTAAGGAGAACCTTGGGCCTCCATACCGGGGAGCGGGGAGGTCGGTCCCCCTCAGCCGGCACAATGGAATCGGACTGTGCCGACTCCCTTGGGGCTCCCCCCGTTAGTTTTCCGACTTATTCGGAGCATATGCCGTTACGGCCACTGCGGGCGGGCCGCGAATCTGTCCGGCTTGAGAAGGCTCCACATTCTGGGTCGTTGGAATTCCGCCCACGCGGTTCGGGTCACCTGCGACGAACGCCTTGGCTTTCCAATACATGGTGGCCGGTACTTTGCTGCGTTCAGCGTCTGTCAGTGACTCATAATTCGAGATAACTCGTTCCAAATCTCGAGCAGGTAGAGTACACTCCGCTGCTAAGTGGTGCCTCCCGTAGCACACGTGGGAGATGAGCCCTTCTCGGCGGGGCCGAAATGCAGCTGCTGAGCGGTAATTTCCGCGTTGGTCCACCCATCCAGGCTTACTGGGCGTGAACCCGCCTTGTGGGGGAACCACTCCAGCCTGACGCTGACGTCTGATATCAGCTAGGAGGAGCTCGCACTCCTCCGTAGGGGTATCTGTAGTTGGAAACTCCGTCGTCGGAACTGAGGTGTCTGGATAATCCAGGTAATGAAGCGCTTCTTCCAGCGTGTGGCTTTGGTCCCGTGGCATCAGGGATGACGACCGAGAATCCTCGACGGTCTCAGCATATAGGGCTCTGTCCTTTGGTTTATCCGAACGAACCGGCGAGTCCTTGGGCGTTACGAATGCCGTTGTACGGCGCTGTTGTCCGCGGGCACGGACCGCATCCCCTTCTGCTTGGGCATATTGGACGAGTTCCAAAAAGGTCATGCTGGCATGCTTTTCTCGCTGACGAGCCACTAACGATTTGATCACTGGATCTAACCCATCGACGAATAGCGCCATCTTCTCATCCGTGGAGTGCACGTTCCCGCACCTAGTGGCTACGTTATTCAGCCTTGAGCTGTATTCTACCTCCTTTTCTCCAGGCTTCTGGGTTACATCCCGAAGGGTGAGGATAGCCTCGCGGATGGCATTGGAGGTTGCGTAACTTCGCAGGAGATATTGCACGCCCTCAGGCCAGTTGGTGACTCCACCTTCGTCGACCGTGAGCGAGCCGCTCACTGCTCGATACTGTTGTAGGGCAAACCCTGTCAAGAAATGTGGTAGAGCCACGAAAGCCTGCGTTTCGCTCATACCAAGCATGTCTGCCTCGGTCACAAACCTGTAAAGGAAATCAAAGATTAAGATCGGGTCCTTCCCGTCGAACTTGAGATCACTCATTCCTATCTTCAGTCTCTTGATCTGATCCTTAGCTCTTCCCGTTTCGCGACTCGTTCGCTTGAGTTTGCGTATTTTCAAACGATACAGACGGTAGTCTATAATTCTCCGATAAAGCGGATTAGTACAAGGTAGCACCTTGAGTCCCTTCTTTGCTGGGCCTCTCTTGCGGCGTATCCAAGCGGATGTTCCGCGGTGCTTAGATTTCTTCCTCGATTTACGAGTGTCATCGTCAGAGGAAGATTCCTCTGACGATTCCTCTTCAGATTCTTCTGAACTTGATCGGCTCTCCTCGGTTTCCTCGGAATCTTCCGAATCTGAATTCAAGGCGGACCTCCGCATCTTTCCACGTTTCGATTTCGACTTCTTCGAACGGGGTTTCCACGGGTGTGGGTCGTTCCACCTCCGTCTCGAGCGGGATGTTAGCAGCACTCTGTGTGTGTACCGCTGCTTCCAGCCTCTCAAGGCGAGGGTTGACCCGGGTGAGGACTTCCTCGACGTCAACGGGTAGTCCCGATATTACCCCGTAGGCATTGCCTTGCCGTTCCATGACCTGATTGAGGTCCTCTCGGAGTGTCCGAACAGTAGCCGTGATCTGCGGATCGTAGGCTCGGCTCGCCAAGGCGTGGTGTTCCACACGCAGGCAGTCCAAGGCACCAGACAACGCAGTAATCTGCAATTCCATTTACGTGAGACGGGTTCGATGGGAGTCGGACTCCTTCTAGAGTCGTTGCACCTCTGTGCGTAACTTGTCCTCAGTGGAGGTTCCTGCGGCGTTAGCCGCTATGTTCGCTTCCGGAGCGGGTACTTCAGCCTCTGCTGGGATGGTGCCAATTGATCGGGCCCTTGATCGTACGGCTTGCCTATAAAGGCGGTTCCCGGCTTCGACCGAAGTTCCAAGCCGCTGCGTCGGCGGGGGTTGTGCAGAGGGACCGGGTTGTCCGGAGCTCGACTGACTTCGAGTCTGGACCATCTCCAGTACCTCTGTGCAACCTGTTGCGATATTGTCCCAGTCTTCTGGACGTCCCGTGTAGAGTCCGGCAGGCGGAGAACAAGTATGAAAATCGAGCTATGGCTCTTTTCAGCCGTCAGACTCGAGATGACTCGGTCCTTCCGTAACCGGATTCCAAACGTGGCAATCCACGAGACAATGATGAAGCACACTTCTAGGTCGGGAGATTAATTCGTGTGGTACAACCACTAGGGGCGCGAGGCCACTCGGTAGCGATGTGGATGTCCACGAATTACCCTGATAATAGGGGTGCCGCTTAGGGCGGCAAGGCCTAGGGGAGCTTCTGTCCGGGTAACCGGGGTTCGGTCGCGTGAGCACGGGTGTAGCACGGGAATCCGTGTGGGGTGGAAGCTTAGCGGGAGACTGCAAGTTATAACTAGTCCGGAGGTCCGGTTAAGGCTCCAGGAACTAGGAACTTGGGTTCCGTGCCCGATGATCTCCCAGTTTACTGAGGTACGACCCTTCCCGTCACTAAGTACTGCGGAGTGCCGCACTAGCTACAGTAAATAATATTAGAAGTATCTAGATAATTCTAAGTAGATGGCCCGTGGCCAGCACCTACTGTGCACATCCCAAATAAAGTGGAAATCCACGAATGAACCGCACCCGCTCGTGCATCGCTCAGTGTCCCCTTGTGACAACCCTCGGGTTACCGAAAACACGTGTGACGTATGAACCGTCGCGTATCAACTTGGTGATTTCCGCACCTTGAATGACCGAGTTACTCCTTGCATCACATTCTGTTCTTGTTGAAGTTCTTCTGTCCTTCTTTCCTGTAGACGGACAGTCTCTTCATCTTGCAGTTCCGTAATGAGGTTAACTCTTTGTCCCTCAGGTTGCGAATCCTCAACAAAAAAGCCCTCTTGATTTATGCGAACCAACATGTTGTGTAGTATAACACAGACCTTATTTACCATGACCACGTTTTTCTTATACAATAAGAAAGATTCTCTTCGCAGTACCTGAAACCGAGCCTGTAGAACACCAAAAGCCCTTTCGATGTCCTTTCGAAATGCTTTCTGTACTTTTGTATACTACCCTTCGTCCAAGCTCGCCGGAGAATGAATCGGACGCGCAAATATAGTCCAACGGGGATATATTACATCCACGAGAAAATAACCTGGACGCTTGTTCTGCGCATTACGATGCAGTCTGTAGTCAGTAGGGATATTTATATCATACGTACCGTTCAAGATAGAATTGAATAAAGGGGATACTTCAAAAAGTGTTTTGTCATTGTTTGTACCACAACAACCCGCGAACCAATGCCACACAAAAAGATCCCTATCTGCCCATGCTTCGACAGCAATTGTAGCAAGCTTCCCTCCTTTCGTGTTATGGTACTGTCCTTTCAGTGAACCAAGGCAGTTTTTCCAGTGTATCTTGCAGCAATCAACGCATCCAATGCATCCCTTGAAACCATCTTCACTGTATCTCTCTGATATGTCCTGTGGTTTGTTTTTCGTCGCCAGTCTGTTTAGGTACTGGTATCCGCATAAATGAATGATACAAGAACAAAAGCGGTAAAAGTAACTTCTGCTAGTCTCTACACCCATTCTACACCCATCATCCAGGTCGTCAAAGGAGCGAGCAGTTCCCAGTACTCTGCTAATATCTTTATTTCAGCAGGAATTCCTTTATTCGCCGCTGCATTCTTTTGTTGCTTCCATATCTGTGGAAAATAAAAAGTCAAGTCGTCCAATAGTTTTTTGAACATGGCTCTGGGAACTCGAAAACGACGCCAAAATGAACGCAAGGAATAGGTTGGATGATCACCAAGATAGTCGGCAATCCATGTGCTTTGACCTCTTTGCATGCTTTTGGAACCAGGTTGTCTGCCTTTTTGTTTGTTCATCGTGCGTTTTCGAATCAACGATGAAGCTGCTAGAGCTCCAGCAACTGCTATGGTTCGGTTTCGCATAAACACATGTAAGTCTCTCCTATGTTGTGCATTCATAGCTCCAAAGTCATCAGCTTGTAACTTCAGCGGCGAGAGCGATCGAGCAGAGGCGAGGCGATCGAACGGCGTCGTTCGAACATGTTGGCTGTGATTCATTCTACCTCATAAAGGGCGCTTGGTTGAGTGCTGAATTGATTTGCTAGCGTTTTGGGTATCGCAAACGGCTCACACTCGTACTCAAGCATATCGCACTCGACTGGTAGACTTGCACATTCTTTGGGATGCTAAATTGAATGTTATTTTCAAAATAAGTGCCTATAATATAGAACACTGGTAGACTTGCTCTAACTCCTCACAAATGATCTCTCCATCAACCTCGCTTTCACCATGACCGTCAACATTAACATAACCAACGAATTGTATCACTCATTTTGCACAATACAGGTTTTGCTTCGCTCCGCTTCCGACATTTTTAAGACAAATGATTCCAGAAACCAGACAATCTTTGAACGCCTTCTTATTTTGTCAGTGGTCCCTTGCATACACAATCAACCTGCTAAACTCCGAACATTTTCTAACGTCACGTCGAACGATTTCCGATCCCTTGAAGTACACAAGGACGGAATCAAGCGTGCTCTTCACACCAGTTGTAGCACTGGTTGGTATCAACTGTTATCATGCAGCCGCGATGTTGACTCTATCGTCAGCATCAATATATGAAAGTCTGACTTTCTAAACGAACTTCTTCCTCAGTTTGAAAATAGGCGCGCACGAATGCTTGCTCAATCTCCATACAGCAAAGCGGCTAAACAGAAAGGACGTCTTGGTTGTATGCGATCGGTTGATGTACTTGGTTTAGCAATGTGGTATCTGAAAACCAGCGATAGGATGTTCACACTTTGCCCGACGTTCGGATTGGTTCCAATCAGTGTGAGTGACTGGCTTGAATACGGAATGAGCGTTCTCTCTGCGCTGTTGAGTTCGGAAGCTGTTCCAAATGCTACAATAAAGTGGCCGTCAGTGACTGAAATGGAGCGCTCTTCGCAAACGCTCGCAAAAGCGAAGCTGAATATTGCCACATACCTGAGGGGTATGTTTGGGGTTGCAGATGTTGGAAGATTTCGATGTGCAAATTGTGTTGATGCAAATCTCCAAAAACGCATACTTTGAAGAGTACACCCAGAGTACCAAGGTCACTAACCTTTTCGTGTGGAACTTCTTTGGTGAAATTATTCATGCTGCAGTGAACTATCCTTGGTCATGGCATGATAGTAAGCTGGCCGGAATTTCAGGGCTTTACTGGCCGAAGTTGTCGGACGAAGAGATCCCACCAGGCTACGCAATTCTCAGTGATAGTGCGTTTACCACACACCCGAACGTGACAAACGCAAAAATACTTCGATGTCGTAAGCTAATGAAGCTGGACAAGCTTCCAAGTCCTTGGAAATGGCAGCGGTGGATTGTGTGCTTCAAAGTCTGTATCCTGCGTACAGACAATCTGGGGAGTGGGGATTAAATGCGCTCAAAGCGCCATTTCGAAGACTGACCACAGTGCTTCCGGCAGATAGCTGCAAACGATATAGGATCATTGCCGTGTGTTGCTATTTGATGAAATATCGAACGCGCACCATCGGCCAAAACCAAATTAAGTCCGTGTTTAGCTAAAAACATATCTGATCAGGTAGAGGTTGAAGAAGACTTCCCCAGCAAAGTACCTGAACAAGAACCATGTAGTCGCAGTGCATTGGACAGGGACGGTATTAAAGTTCGGAAACAGCTCGAAAATCATCAGAGCACCAGCGAAAGATCTGCAAATACTGACACACCAGAGGACCTCGATGCCATTTTCGATCTGTTTGGTGAGTGTATCGACCGCTTGATGATGATGCTCAAGAAGTTTATATCTCAGTATGACACACGATCGATGGCTGATGCTCCATGCCGAGCACATTCTCATTGGATGTCTGATTTCTTTGAAACTAACGCAGAGCAAACCCAGAACTTCAAGTACTACTGTTTTGATACAATCAAGAAGATCTTGTATGTCGTGCAGAAGCGCGTCGGTACGACAGTAGATGGCAAGTACATGAAACGAAATTCTGGAAGGAGGGTTTGCCGAAAGTGGACCTCGTTTTTTCTTGTTCAGGACTCGAGAACATGAAGGAGGGAAAAGTATTGTGATATTTCCATAAACTGGCCGGCTCAGGACGCAATCACAAACCCAACATGCTTGGAAGTCATTCTGGAGCACTTTCTCGGAGCGGAAGTGCGGAGAACATCGCCAGGTTTACAGCAGACGTCAAACCACACAATTTCCAGCGAAATCCATTCTACTTGGCGAAACCAATGCGAGTAATTGGAGTCCTAAGGAAATACGGGAATGAAAATCAGATGTATGTGTACAAGCGTTGGGATATGTATCCGAAACGCAACTGAGAACTGAAAGTCGCTGTGGTAGCACGTGAAACGCTGCAAATGCTCGGGGAATATCATTGAAGATCAGACTTCGAACCAGAGTTCGTTTGCATGGTGTGAATCACTTTGAAGCTTTGTAATGTGTATGCTTCCTCGTTCTGAGCCTGTTGCAAAGAAAGAAAGGCACATGGAGAACTTGAGAAGAATACAATTCATGAAGAAGAGCGACTATGAAGGCTCCACCGGTCCGACATTGTTAGATCCGGACAAAGCAGAATACTTTGGTGCACGTATGCTCGCTTATCTGAAGAATGGTGCTCTCGCAATGCTGATGTCTATTGGACATAAGCTTGGACTTTTCGAGGCGATGGCCAAGCTACAGGCAGTCACAAGTGTAGAGCTGGCGCAAACAGCAGAACTCCATGAAAGATACGTAAGAGAGTGGGTCGCCGCTATGTACGTCGGCGGCATTCTGGAATTGGAAGAGAAACGGAACAGCAAGCCGCAAGATAATGGGTACTTGCTTCCAAGGGGGCATGCTGCATTTCTTACTTGGGGACGAGACCCGGAAAACGTCGCAGTGCTAACGCAGTACATCTCTATTTTGTCATCCTTTGAAGACAGAACCATGGAATGCTTTCGAAGTGGAAAAGGGATCTCTAACAGCGAGGTTTGAGAGCTCAAGTCGATCATGGCCGCAGATTCTGCTCAGACAATTGCATCCTCTTTGATTGGATGGATTCTTCCTCTGGGTCAATCCATGATAGTGCAAGACTTGCGAGCCGGAATTGACGTTGTAGATGTGGAATGCTGGTCTGGAACCAATCTGATGACAGTGGCGAAAGAGTTTCCAAAGAGTTGGTTTAAGGGCTACGACACGAACCATGCACTCATTGCGGTCCGAAAAATAAAAGCACCAAAACGTCCGGTTCAAGTGCTCGCAAGTCACTGACTCATCTGAATCATCCGCTTATGGTTTAGTGACCTGCTTCGGCGGTCTTGTGGAAACCGGAGATGTGAAAAACGTGGTGAGACGCATTTATCAAGCGTTACGTAGCGGTGGAACTTTCTTGTTGCAAGATATAGCATCCGATAGCGATGCCAGGGCGAATCGTTCACAGCCTGCTGGCTGTCTGCTGTATTCTATTTCTCTGATGTTCTCGTTGCCGAAAACCATTGATAAAACCGGAAGGGAGGAAGATGCAGTGGGGGTTATGTGGGGCAATCATGTTGCTCTGTCCATTACTCGCGACGTGGTATTCAAATGTGATGGTATGAAGCGATTTTCCGACGACAACTGCAACGCTTTCTTCTTCTGCACGCGTTTTTAGGAAAGAAGTTCAGCACGACTCGCTTGTTATATTAGTGTGCCTCCAGTAAAAGTTCGAGTTATCAAAGGCAAAGGATGAAGTTTCCAACTAGGCAGAGGTCGTGTGGATTTGTGTGTTACAAGTGTAGTAGCGTGAGTTTTTTTTAGCCAGTCGGACGACACCCTGGTATGTACAAAGAAAGATAATGCGTGGCCAAAGTAAAACTTCGTCTGGGGCTGCTTTGTGTGTTGGATGGGCGACCAGTCCGCGTTTATAATCAGGCCAACCTTCGAGGTTGCATTCATCTAGGTACCAAGCCACGGTATTTCGTATACCTTGTTCCCAAGACACCTTCTGTGTCCATCCAAGTATCTTGAGCTTTGAGAAATCAATGCAATAGTGATGTTCGTTTACCTCTCTGTCCTTCACGAATGTGATATACGCATTGGGATTGCTGGGGTCTTCTAGACGAGACGCCAGTACACAGTCGCGGACAACTTGAAGGTTGGTTTTCTCTTCGTCTGAACCAACATTATAGACGCTGCCGACATTGCCGCTGTGCATAATTACATCGCAGGCTTCTGCCATATCGATGACAAAGACATAATTCCGGGGGTGGTCTCCACTGCCTTGAATATAAGCTAGAGACTTCTGAGAGAGAAGGACACAGGACTTGGCAACAAGTTTTTCCAGATACTGTCTAGGTCCGTAAACGTTATTATCCCAGGTAATGATGATGGGCATTGAAAAGGAATTCGCATAGCCATGACATATAATTTCAGCCACTGCCTTTGTGCAGGCATAGGGATTTGTAGGGGTCATGACGGAATCTTTTCTTTCAAAGTCGGTATCACCGCCGTAAACTTCATCGGTGCTGACGTGGATGAAATGCTTTGTACGACCGTATTCGCAAGCGGATTCGGGTAGGACTTGGGTACCAACGACATTGTTGGAGGTGAAAGAAATGGAGGAATGAAAGGAGTTATCAACGTAAGTGCTTGCGCGAAATGCATGATGGTGGCAATGTTTTCGGAGAGCAAAAGGTAGTCGACGAGACAGCGGGAACGGATGTCACCACAGCACCATCTGAGATTCGGCCGGTCGAATAGCGGTGAGATATTCTGCTCTGCGGCGCAGTAGTCGAGTTTGTCGAGTACGACGACGTGGTACTGTGGGTACCTGTTGACAAGCAGCTCCACGACGTGAGATATGATGGAGCCAGTTCCACCGGTGAGGAAAATGGACTTGGGGGTGTACTGTTGAAGGGAACCATTCGGGCTAGTCGGGTGAGGGCCGTTGAGAGGAGCGAAGTACGAAGACATTGTGGGTTTGTTGGTCTCAAGGAGGGGGCGTGTCTGGAGTGAGACAAAGAGCGTAAACAAAGACGGGAGCAGACGGAAAAGGCGGTTCGAGTAAGAACCGACAGAAAGACGCTGCTTATAAAGGCATTGCAGGTAGCACACATCATAAACTGTCACAACTGATGCGCCGCCTGAGCTCCCGCAAGTCATCGAACGCTCCACAAAGTTCGTTCCTCGTTCTCAGAGACGGTACCAGTACCATTTTTGAAGCCATCAATACAGAAGGACGGATATGAAACGGATGGAACATGTTCACCTACGGCAGCAAAACCTGTTTCAGAGGATTCAACGAACGGGGTGTATCCAATGCGGAGAAGAATGACGGACCTGTGTCCAAGTGAAAATCTCGTTTGGCGACTTTTACTGTGAAACCGTGTGTTACGCCGCCAGGGCTTTATTGCGACTCTAGCAGCAAGGGTCGATGAACGTATGCGGTGAGTATTGCTGCGCCGCAAAGACCTACGGAACCTGAACCTATTATGATCATATCGTGGGTGCTGCTGTGAGGTTCTCGGCCAGAACGCATAGACGGTTTTTTGCGGAAGCTTGAAGTTATGAGGCGTCTTCAAGCATTGCTGTGAAGGTTCTGACGGTCGTTGGGGAGTGATGGAATGAATTTGGAAGATATGAACGATGTTGAAGTTACCGTTGGCGTGACGAATGGTGCGAGGAAGGTGAGGGCACTGAAAAGCATTCTGTAAGCCTGCTTGTGGAGGGGAAAGTACGCAAACGCAGTATATGCTCAGTAACAGGCAACGCATCTCCTCATTGACCGTGCAAGGCAGTTCTGGGGCTATGTCCATGTCACTGCCAGATCCATCGATGGATTCGTTCCCATTCTTGGAAGTTTTCAGCATCTCTTAGATACTCGGAAGGGGTTCCATGCGTGAAATACAACCCGCACGATTTGCTGGTAGTACTAAGTCTCTGAGTGCCTTGCGCAGCGCTCTTGATGTTTCTTTCTGTATAAGTTCCTTGATCATTGGCAGTGGTACGACACTGGACTCATGATTAACCGCGTGCTTCACACAATTGGCAACCTCTACCATTGTGTTAGTCATGATTTCCATATGCTTTCCAATATCAACCTGCATACGCTTTGCTAATGGAAGGCGACATATCCGAAATTCTTCTCTTGCGTCTTTTGCCTGGGCACTCCTGTCGTATGTACGGCTCGCTGCATCTGCTCCTTTGAAGGCGCAAGGTTTTCATTGTCATTACCAAGAGCCGTTGCTTGCGCTTAGGCCTGAATATCCTGATATATTCGCTTTGCACGACGCACTGCTGGCTTGATGGTTGAGTCTCCTGTTTTCTTCGTGGTCTATGCAAGTATACCAAACTTTTCTTTCAGACTGTCCAATGTTCTTGGAGGCGTTTCGTTGGTCTCCGCCCAGCGTTTGAACTTTGCAGCTACCATTGCCCAGTGATTCCTACCCAACGGTTCTACGTCTGCCACTAAGTCCAATAGATACTCCACATCATCAGGGCTATCGTTAAGCCTTCCTTTTCGAGAATGTTTTCCGGCCTCGCAGATTTCCTCCACTTCGCCCATTATGTCTTGTAATATGTGAACGTTATAACGATAAAAACTTCGCTGTCTCAGATTCGGAAAAGAAAAGAATACTGCGTATTCTTCTGAGCATGTTGACGAAGAGAGAAGTCTTCAACGAAACTCCATGGTGTCCCTAGCGCACAAATGGCCATGCAACTTCGATTAAGGTATGGCCATCTGTACGCTAGGGAGATTCGCGTACTCATTTTTTCTGAGAGCCGTAAGTGGCCAACATTCTGCAAGGATGTCTCCAAATCTCTCAAGTGTCATTGTGTCCATTTTTGGAAAACCCCACTCTACTGAAGCGCAAAGAGCTTGGATTTGCGTTGATTTCGAGTTAATCATAGATTATTTGTCACTATTACCCCAAGTAAAGGAGTCTTCTTCTTTTAGATTTCATGGCCTGCAAACCGTGCGTGTAACACTGCGTGACAAACCTAAAGCTACTCCGGCTATTAAGGTCTGCTGTACGCGGATATCTGCAAGAGATATCTATCACGCCATAGCATTTCATCTCGCAATGAGGCTCCCCAACCTGTCTAAATTCTCTATGAAAACTAGGGGTCTTTTTGAAGATTCAAATGCCAAATAGAAAGGGGTCACCACACATGTCTACGATCATCGGCTTTTCAAACGACGTCTCTAAGCAAAAACGGTCATTTTTTATTGTAATCTCTCCATTATAATGATTTTTTCCTCTATGAGGGGGGTGTTCTTGATTGAATGGAGGCGTTGCGCCACAAAATCCTCTTGCACGCCCCCGTTTGCCCATGCAAATCGCCCATTTGGCGCAACGCCTCCCTACCATTTAAAAATTTCAGCAGCAGCAGCAGCAGCAAAGCTTCCTGCTTACTGGCTGGCACTCCCATAATGACTGCAGTGCCTCCCAGTTACACAAAGCAACGTGTCGCGCTTTCTCATCATTGGCTGGCACTGCAGTCAAGTTAGGTACCTAAACACAAACCATTACGGCTCTAAATACTCTAGGCGCCGCGGCGCTCCGTGGTTCTACGAGCGCTATTGCGAGCGCAAGCGAGCAAAGTGCTCGGAGAGCCTCCGAAGGCCACTAAATACACAAAGCTACAAACTAACGCGGCGCGCAGCGCCGCCCACGGCCGAAGGCCGTTTCCACTTGTTTCAACACCACCCCGTACTATAATGATTTAAACATGTATGAGGGGGGTGTTGTTGATTGACGGGAGGCGTTGCGCCAAAAAATCCCCTTGCACGCCCCCTTCAGTGCATGCAACTTTCACGCCTCCCTGCCAATCAAAAAATTCAGCAGCAGCAGCAGCAGTAGCGAAGCTCAGAGCTCATTGGCTGCTCCTGCATGTTGACTGCCGCAGCTACCAAGTGCCTGGCACTGCAGCAGTGCCAGCCACACCACTGCACAGTGCCTGCAATTGCAGTTATTGTGGCAGTGCCAGCCAATTACAATCTATTGTACTCTACATACACAACTGCAGTGCCAGCCAATCACCAACGCGCTAGCGCTCAACTGCAAATCTATTCAATATTCACTCTCGGCACTGCAGCCCTCATTGTCTCGTAGGCCATTTTCGAGCGATAGCCAGAAGAAAAGGCATGCAAATCCCCAACAATTACCCCACCTCAGCGGCGTGCAGCGCCGCCCACGGCTGAAGTCCGCTTCTTCTTGCCTCTTCATTCTATAGATTTACAAGCGTGTGAGGGCGCACATGTTGATTGAACGTAGGCCTTGCGCCAATAAACATGCCCGCACGCCCTCTTCAGCGCATGCATAAACCTTTTTTTGGCGCAACGCCTCCCTGCCACTCAAAAAGATCACCAGCAGCAACAGCACCCTCAGCAGCAGCAGCAGCAAAGCTCAAAGCGTATTGGCTGCTACCGCATTTTGACTGCCACTGCTGCTCAGTGGTTAGCGCTACAACACTGATACCCATCCCACTGCACAGTGGCTGGCACTGCAGTCATTTTGGCCGTGCCGGCCAATTACATTTCACTGTACTCTCCATGCACAACTGCAGTGCCAGCCAATCACAATCGCGCAGGCTCTCTATTGCTACTCTATTCTATGTTCACTCTCGACTCCGTGGCACACATGGGTCTGCAGGCGGCCTATGCTCGCTAATGCTCGCAAACGACCTGCAGATCCCCCAAAGTCACCCCTATTCAGCGGCGCGCAGCGCTGGCCTCGGCCGAAAGCCGTTTCTACTTGTCTCTCCATTCTATAGATTTACAAGCGTATTAGGGCGCACATGTTGATTGAACGTAGGCCTTGCGCCAATAAACATGCCCGCACTCCCTCTTCAGCGCATGCATAAACCTTTTTTGGCGCAACACCTCCCTGCCATTCAAAACATTCACCAGCAGCTGCTGCTGCTGCAAAGCTCAAACCTCATTGGCTGCTGCTGCACGTTGACTGCCGCTGCTGCTCAGTGGATGGCACTACAACACTGCTACCCATTCCACTGCACGGTGGTTGGCACTGCAATCATTTTGGCCGTGCCGGTCAATTACATTTCACTGTACTCTCCATGCACAACTGTATTGCCCGCCAATCACAATCGCGCGGGCGCTCAATTGCTACTCAATTCTATATTCACTCTCGGCGCCGCGGCACTCATGGGTCTGCAGGTCGTTTGCGAGCGTTAGAGAGCATAAGCGGCCAGCAGATCCCCCACAATCACCCCTATTAAGCCGCGGGCAGCGCCACCCTCGGCCAAAGGCTGGTTCTACTTGTCTCTCCATTATATAGGTTTACAAGCGTATGAACGCCTACATCTTGATTGAACGGAGGCGTTACGCAAATTAACATGCCTTCACGCCCTTTTCAGCGCATGCATAAACCTGTTTTGGCGCACCGCCTCCCTGCCATTCAAAAAATTCACCACCAGCAGCAGCAGCAGCAGCACCATCACCAGCAGCAGCAGCAGCAAAACTCAAAGCTTATTGGCTGCTGCTGCATGTTGACTGCCGCTGCTGCTCAGTGGCTGGCACTACAGTAAATGACTGCAGTGGCAGCCACTCAGCAGTACCTGGCTTGCACGACACGTGGCTGCCATTTTGCACTGCGCCAGTGCAGCACAATGCAAAGAGCATATATACTGCACTGAGCCAGTGCAAAAAGCATCTCGCTTGCTGACCCTAACCACTTCTTTCACCTCCCATTTCAGGCTTGGCCGATAGCGCAGTGTCGTACCCTTTTGCTACTTTGGGCACTGCTTGGTGGCCTTGGACCTAGGCAAGGCCGGGGTCGTGTGCAGGTCGCCACAAGAGTAACCTACTAAGTACCACGGATCTGGGAAAGGTCAGGTGCTCCTCTGTGGTATACTGGTCGTTTGACGGCGACCAGGAAGTCTGAGGGTTTCCCGGACCTAATGCCAGCTCGCTGTGCATGGTATGGGGCGGTCGCCGTGTCGTACCTCTTTGGGCCGGAAAGCACATTTCGTTGTATGAGTAAAGGCAGACCAATCTTTACAACCGGACACAGGTTAAACATCAAACGGCTTGAAAACCAGCTGGGTACACTCCGCCCGTCATAATCCAACAGGAGTGTGTCGAGAGTCCCTTTGCTGTGCACAACTGCATCCGGTAAATATAAGCCTTGCAGCAATTTTTTTTATTTCCTGCATGCGACTAGGCCAGGTGGGCGCAAAGCAACAGACTGTAACCGTTTCTTCAAACTCAACTTTTCGATATATTGGAAATTATTCTGGAACTCTGGAAAATGTTTTACCGGTTTAAAAGAATAGAATTGTTTTTATTTTTTGGTAAATTGAAATGACGCGGGGAGGTCCACGTCCAAACTCTGGTGGGGCCAGACCGAACTCTGGAGGTGCTGGAAGGAATTTTGGAGGAGCCAAAGCCAATTCTGGAGGTGCACGAGCCAATTCTGGCGGTGCACGAGCCAATTCTGGAGGTGCAAGAGCCAATACTGGGGGTGCTCGAGCCAATGCCGGAGGTGCCAGAGATAATTCTGGAGGTGCCAGAGCCAATTCGGAAGGGCCAGAGCCAATTCCAGTGGTTCCAGAGCCAATTCCAGTGGTTCCAGAGCCAATTCGGGAGGGGCCAGAGTGAAGTCGGGCGGCGCAAGGCATGAGCTGGACGACCTCGACGATTACCAGTTCCTCCTGCTCGAGATGACATCCCAGTAAATGAGAGCGGAGCGCAAGTGCAAGGACCAATTGTTCCAGCATTGGAAGAGGATGAAATTACTCCTGCACCTACTTCGGTTGCAGCTGCAGATAGCACAAGCGCCGCTGGAGCCAGTGGGTCCGTTGCCATAGGTATACCCCACTTTGTGCCCAATTCCTGGATTTATAGAGTTTGTGAGAGGCTTTCCAAGTCACATTCCACCGCCTCCGATGCCTCCCTCTCTCCCACCGATTCCTGCAGAGCAGATGCTGGTTGCGATTGAGGTGGAAGGGGATGAGATCATCTCTGCTCCTTCACAGCCACCGCTGTCACCACCGCTGCCACAGCAGCCTGCTCTGCCACAAGCTGAACAAGAGGAAGAACTGATGCCGGTCCCGATTGAAATGGAAATGGATGAGATTACCCCGGCTCCCTCACACCCGCTGCCGCAGCCTGCGCTGCCACAAGCTGAATAGGAAGAACAACAGATGCCCATTCCGATGGAGGTGGACGAGGGTGAGATGGCACCGGCTCCCTCACACCACCCGCAATATCATCCACAGAATCAGCCACAGCTTGATACGAGGATCATGCAGTGTGCTGGACGTCCGGACCCAGGACTGTATTGCGTGTACTATGCGTGGGATACCACGGCTGATGAAGCTTGGAATGAGCCATCCATCCGTGCAAGCATTCCAGAGTTTGAGACGCTGTCCACCGCGGGTCAAAGGCGATGCAGAAGGTGCGGCGAGCACGTACAAACTCTCTCCTCCTGCCCGTACCCAGACTGGACATTGAGAAGTCATAGCTGCAAGTACTGTGGATGCGTTTTGCTTGGCAAAGAGACCAATGGAGTGTGCTGTGGAATGAAAAGAATTTCAGGGTGGGTCGTCACGTTCCGCAAAAGGCATAGCAGCTAGTTGGTTCGCAGTCTTTGTAGCCTGAGAGCCTTTCACAGCCGTTACCTCAACTCGACTACGCTCTTCGCAACGACGCAAGCGTTCATGTACATGTCGTATGTGACGGGAGGCGGTCCTTCCTTTCTCAGACTTGAGGGCAACGCAGCTGTCGCTCTGCCCACGCAAAACCAGAACAACATGCGCTACAGCTTTTTGTGGGGTACCAGTACGCATTTCTTGGATCCCTCTCACTATGCTCGTGCCAATGTGCGTGCGTTCATTCATTATATCAACGTAAGAGACATCGTACCCAAGTTGTATGTTGTGATCCAGCCCAAGCCACACGTGGTGCGCGAGCGGTATTGATCCATGCTTAGCATGCAACAACAACAAAAAAAAACAGAGACCACCGTCGATAGTATGAGTTTAGAGTCTAGAAGAACTCTACATTCGCGTCCGGCGACACGAAAACACCCTTGTTGTGCAACGGCGGTTGTCTCACTGGACACTGCCGAAGTCATTTGTTAGACGTATTTTTGTAGCATCTATCCTTGGTTGTAGGGGTGCCGAAATTTAGGGCTTTTACGTAAATCTGTAGCAGTAGTTTATATGGGGCACATACATTACTACTAATGTCGTGTAAGTTGATTACGGGGGAGTACGCATTCGACTGGGGGGTATAGCGATAGGGGTTTTCCACGCCACCGTTTCTTTCTGCACGACAGAAACACGTTCCTGTCGTGCGCGCGGAGGTGTGTCGCACGACAAAGCAGAGAATGTGTTGACCCGTGGCAATGGAATGGTGAGGTTCATAAGCATACAGTGCAGAGGAACTTTACACATGCGTCGCACGACAGGAACACGTTCCTGTCGGGCAACGGCAGTGGTGTCGCTCGACACTGCCCAAGCCTTTGTTACATGTAGGGTACTAACGATGCATGGTTTTCGAGCAGTTGTAGCAAGCATGTGGCACATGGTGGTTTTTCTGTGAAGTACTAGATGTTTAAGCAAGTGCAGTATGTTTACTTGCTTAGCACTACGCGTCATTATGACGTTCTTGTGTTTAGATACCCGGTTCTTGTACTGCACGTGAACCATAGCGTAGGAACATGCTTACATCCTTAGTGTGTCCGTACTACTTGGGGGGTTTTTAGGGTCGCTAGGCGTTTTACGTGCGGCGGGTTTAGGCGGTTTCAGGGTTCCTTTCATCCTTTGTACGCAAACAGGGAAACAACTGAAGCACGGGACTGGGTTGCAGTTCCACTATAAGTAATGTAGGTACCGAGCGAGTAAGTTAGTGTGAGAAGGGTTTTAAAGGGAATAAGTGGTCATGGGTTTGGAACTCCCTGTGGGAATTAGTTCTAGGTGTATTAGACGAGTGGCAATTGCAATATATATAAAAACGGGTTTTTAGTTTCCTTTACGACGTAGTACTGAAGAAAGTTTTCAATTGACTCACTAGAGCATGGTGCAGCTCGTCGGTTGATTTCAAACCAGCACGCGTCCAGAAAGGTAGCCTTTGGTGTAACTGAGCTTCCTTGAAACGGGAATCGATGCAAATGACGGTGCCATAGTCATGTTTGTGTCTAATCACTCTCCCCAACGCTTGGTTTAAAGCACTGAAGGCTAGATTGTAGTACCATTCATCGCCAGTGAGAACGGATAGTCTGTGCTTACACATCTGTTGCTCGGCGATCAAGCCACATTCGCTTGCAGCGAACGGGGAGGTGCATGAGGTATGAGAGTGGGATGCCGATGAGTATGACAGCTCGAGAAGCCTCATTTTTGAAGCCAACTCCCTCAGAAAGTTTACCCCTATAAACCACAAATAACACGGCTCCACCGCTATGTTTTGCTGCGTGGGAGTATGTTGCGAGGACAGAGTCAAAGCCTGGTCCTCTGTTTTTAGGTTGTGTTAGAACAGATTGCTTTGCAGCAATCTGTTCTGCCCAAATCCCGGAATTCCGCCAGCCGTTCTGTAAAGTTCGTAACAATGTGTAGCTTGGCAGAAAAACCAGTATTCCTTGTGGAATAACGTGAAATTAATGGAGGGGAGCGTTTCCCAGTTCTTGTTGAAAGTTGGGGTTTGTCGCACAACGAGATGTGGCTGAGAAGGGATAATTGGAAGGACCTCGGGTTGCGAAAGGAAGAAGTAATTGGTTCTGCACATCCGCCACATGGGGGAGGGTGCTCCGTATGTGGAAATGGGTTCCTATTTCGTAGCACAAAGCGTCCATAGGTTTGAGGGTACCAGAGGTTAGAATAACCGTTCGAGCGACTTCTGCAACAACTCTAAAACACACGGAAGCGGTCAGCACAGAAAAATGAGTTGTACCTTCGTTCCTGTGTGTTCTTCATAAGTGTGGGTGACAGCCATGGTACATGCGTCGGGCTCACGTAAGAAGTATTCGAGGGAGTTGAGAACGCGAGCCGTCCATTGGAAGCCGTTCTGTAGAATTTCGTTCAAAGCGTGGACATTACATTTCATATTAGAATTCTTAACAGGTTGTTCAGCGGTGATGCCAGGGCGTTGTGCGATGTTTAGGGTTGGAATAGCATTGACCTGCTGATGGTTCTGGGTTTTAAGAAAATCGCGAAACAGCTATGGTAAAAGACTGTGGTTGAACCTTCCAAAGTATGTATCTGCAGATTGCCACGAGGGGAGTTGGGCGGGATTTATGTCTGCATCAGAGAAATATTTTAGTAATCGAGAGCCTTGGGCGATTGGTTCATCGAAGTGGTTGGAGTGGAAAGCCGGAGCATCTGTCAGTACTAGTTCACTGAGATGTACCATTTTTAATAGCATTTGAGAAATGATATGCAAACTATTGTGGAACGGTTCGTTAGTGTTTTGGCAACTTACAATGTCCGTTGCTAGCTGAGCAGCGTTAAACACAGTTTGGATATCAACCACGAAGCTGGAAAACTCGCGAGCAAGATCCTCGATATTATGAGATTTGTCGAAAATGACGGTGTGGTTAGAAACGTCGAGCCCACGTGCATTTCTGCACACTTTGTCCAAAACGTAGTTGTATGGGCAGAACACTAACTGGGCATTATGGAAAAGATTATGGCTCGCATAATACGGGCAGCCTTGGAAGCTCCGTCCGAGTTGAACTAAATCCTCGATATCCCAAGGTTCGGGGTTTTTGGTCTTGTAGGTGCAAAGCATATCTGTTCCGGACGTAAAATGACAACCACGCGCACTGTAAATGAGGGCCTTGCATAAGTCGCCCTTTTCGTCAATTGGTGAGTTCTGAACAATAGGATTGATACAGTACTCATTTCGCGACCCTAGAATTGCTACCCTAGGTGCGTAATCGGCTTTCTGTAGTTCCAAGGCCACTTGTGATATCTGGGCGTGGGTTCTTGTCACGTAGAACACCCGAGGCTCCCAAGCATTAGAGGCATTGACAGACAATTGTTCAATGCAATGTGGCTCTTCGTGAGACGAAGATGTGGGGGTGGGGGCTGTAACGAGGTCTGAAAACAAATTCGTACTTGTAGTGACTGCATTGTGGGAAGTTGGACGGAAATGCACAAGCCTTTGGCATGTGGTATCCGCAAAGTGCTTAGGTGGCTCAAATTCGTCGTCTTGGAGATGAATATCGTCATAGATATTACCCTCTGAGCTAAGAGCACTACACGCAGATGATGGAAACGCGTTGTGGATAGTAGTCGAGCTTGCATCAACGGGGTTTTCATCATCGACAATGTATTGGCGGAGAGCGAGTGTCGAACATAATAGGGCGAGCGTTTTTCCTGTACCTGTCGGAGATTCGATGATTGCGTGTTGACGTTTTTTACCCGAGCTTATGGCCGAGTGCATCAGTGCGAACTGAGTGCCGTAAGGTTGATGGGGGAATAAAACGGGAACGCCTGCAATTGGAAACAATGGCATATTGGTTTAAAGATGGATGCTTATGAGAAAAGGGGGTTTTTAAGGTGGGGAAGCGGATCGCAGAGCGTTGAGGGAGGGATTCGGACAGACGGAAGAACACATAGGGTCTCTCGCTATAACACGAAGCTTAGGAGGTTATATGCCGTGAGACTGAAAGTATGTGCGTAGTGTAGTGCATAAATAACCAAGCGGTACGGTTGTGCAAAAGGGGTTGTGACCTTCCACGGATGAAGTGACAAAGTTACACGTGTGGGTGTTTGGCACAGGCGCCTCGTGGTGACAAGAAATTTTTAGAGATTCAGATGTATGGGGTTTTCGTTCCAACATTTTGGTCCACTTTGAGAGCAATAATTTGGCTCTGCAGAAAACGTGATGTGTTGAGCGACACGAGTGTGTTTGCACGACAGTAACCGGTTCCTGTCGTGCGAGCACAGCGGCAGCCGGGCACAGCGCGACCTATGTGCAGCGACAGGAGCGTGTTTTCTCGACAGGGACCCGTTCTTGTTTTGCAATCACACTCGCAAGGACCACGCAGGTTGCACCAAGCGAAACATTTGACTTGCGACGACGTTAAGCCGCTGCTCTCGTGGAACGATGCGCATTGTCCTTGTAGGGCGGGATAGGCGTTCTGGTCTCTCTGTATACGTGGGAAGCTTGCGTTAAATTCATGTGGGTGGATTCCCATAGGACCATAACGGCTGAATTTATAATGCCTATATATTACATGATAGAATGCGTTGCTCGGCACCAAGTGATGAGGCGGGCGAGGTCGGGCACCGGACGAGAATCCGAGGCTGTTATCCACGCATGGAATAGGTAGTCCCTCTGCTTATCTTTGTTTGCCGTGTTCATGATCTCCGTCTTCAAGTTGTTGTAACGAGTTTGGCTGCTTGATTCAAACAGTGCTGCAGCGATGCTATCCTGCATATCCGAAGATTTGCGCCACAACACCAATGAGGCTTGTCGAAGTGCGATGAATTCACAGTGCCTGGTACCAAACGTTGCTGGAGAAGCATGCGTTTTAAACTTTTTGTAGTACCATGTGACATTGGTAACTTGTACTAGGTGCTCCTTTTTTCACGTCGCAGAGCGAAGTTTGATGAAGAGACGAGAAGCAATGGAAACATCTTCCCTTTCCATATGCACAGGAATGTTGTTCTTTGGCAACCACACGATTTTCGGTCATCAAGCATGGTATGCAGACGAAGGTTAAACGTCATGCCAGCTCTTGGATGTGCTGTACGAGAACCTGTGGGGACATACTTTCGAGCTCGTGAAAGGCATTTGCCGATGACTGTGGTGGCGTACAGTTTTCCCTGGCCTCTTCAAGTATTTTCTAAGTTGGATTCCTTTGGGGCTCACCGGTTTCCATCCTTGCTTCATGCGCATCTCTGGATAATTCAGGCAGCATCAGTAACTGTTGCAGTTCAAAGTCAAGTTCTTCATCGTCTTCAGCATAATGTCTCAGTGGGGGTGGTACAATGGCTCTGACGTGGTTTTTCAGAGATGGCGTCGAAGTAATTGGGTTTTTTATACTGCCTTGGTCAACTGGCTTTGTAAGGTCGGTGTATGGGGTGGAGGATCTGGAACCATTGCGTTTGTTACACACATCACAGTTGAGAACCTGGGGGCTGAATAAGCAAATACCGGGTTGAGTGCCATCAACGTACCCGTATAATGAGTTTGGCCGACAAACTGTGTCCGATTCCATCCACGCCTTGGAGCTATTACATCGGTTCTGAGCCATTGCTTCTAAGTAGATTCTGCTGATATCGTGCTTGTTTTGATTATTGGTGGTACATAACAAGTCCCTTATCTTCTGGAAATAAGACTTGCAGTATATTGTGACACACTTGGCAGGTTGGTTGTCTTGACCCGCTCTGCCGGCTTGCTGTGCGAGGTCCACTAAGCTTGCTAGACCTCCCAAGTTGTAAACGATACGCAAATCAGGTGCTTCAAGTACGGTTCCAAACGCCGCTGTGCAAATCATTATTAGGACTTGCCTGGGGTAACAATTTGCGGTTTGTGGGGGTTGAGGGGACATCAAATTGTGGTGTGTGTTGGTCTTGTAGTTGTCTGCGAGTCCCGCATGGTATACTAAGAGGGTGAGGGATATATCTGGGTTTGTATCTGACCACGGCATTGTGTCCTGTTGGGTAAGGTAAGTGTGGCAGTATTCTGCGTCTGATCTCGTCAGGGAAAATAGCATAATTCGAACCAACCGGTCTTCCGTTGTGAGTAAAAAGTGGGAAACATCGTTTGCGAAGACGTGTAGTGCCTGCTCGATAAATTGAGAAAATTTAGATCGATAGAGGCCGGTATCTGTCCAGTAACGCTTTAAACTATGGGGGATTGCGGTGCTTGAGAGGTCTGTTACGATGGAGGATATATTGTCTCGGGCGGTGCAGATGTAGTAAAGGGAGGCAGCTGAAATTTGGATTTGGGATAGTAGTAATAGTCTATCGGCAGGAGGAAGGGTTTCATTCCGCATAACTCGAGGAACTTGAACGGGTACATAGTTTAGACCCACATGCATATGCGCCAGAGCCGGGCGGAAGTGTTGCCACATCAGATAGCAGTGCACCTCGTCAGGTACAATGCGTGCAAGGCGCCGGTGGTGTGTTAAGTGTTGAACTAAAGAATGAAAGGCTTCCGAAGCCAGCACGTCCACCAATAGTATGCATATATCTGCAAATTCTTCTCTTCCGTCAAGACGTGGGGTCGTTAAGCACTCTAGATTGAATCTTGTAACCCTCTGCTCGTATTCTGCCGCCAAGGCTTTTAGAGGAACAACGATGATAGATGTCATAACGCCTTTTTCCATTTACATCGGTAGTAAGACTGAAAACGTTTTCCCAGAAGACGTGGGCATCAACACTAGCATTGTGTCTCTCTTTTCCCATACCGCAGCGGTTATAACAAACTTTGCATGCGATTTGAATAGAGCCGTATCATTGCGTAACCCTTTCCTGAGAGCGTCCAGAAACCTTGGTAGTAAATGTTTGTATACTGTCGGAGCTGGAGTCTATACAACACGGCACCTCCTCTCGGCTGCTCTCGTCGCTCCACAGACCTCGACACGTGCGACATGTATGGGAATGTCTTCTTACTGGATCTGGTTGGAGTAGAGTGGTTGCCGTCCGGGATGGAATGGGGCTTCGCAGTGGGATCTGCTCGTGTTTGGGAACCCCCCTTCTGAGACGATAACCTCATCTAAGGGATTCGGGCTTGGTTGCTTCTTTGCGGTCTGGGCTGGGAAAACATTTGCGATTTCGAGAAGGGTGTGCCATTGCGTAGACCATTCCCTATATTTCGAAAGGTCACTTCTTCGTAAGCCAGTTATATCTGTAGGGGTGCGAGCATAGAGCATTTCAGCTGTGTGAGCGGATTGTCCAGCTTGATTGTGGGCTGTTTGAATGAGCACTTCCATGCTAGAATTTGAAAAGGAGTTTTCAATGCCCTTAGCAAGTGTAGAAGACAGTACGCAGGTGATACCCGCGGAGAAGTTGCGGTAGTCAGCAAATTTGATATTATATCCAGCAGCTGAGAAACGAGCTGTGACTATAGGTCGAATTGCTTTTGCAGTAAGCGCTGCTCCCTGAACGGCAAAAAGCATCTTCCACTGGATGTCCTTCTTCTCGTCCCCGAAGAACAAGGATACAAACAGATTTTGAACGGGGCGGATGAGTGTGAAGTATGGTAAAAGCACCTGCGCCGTTTTAAGGTCCGGGAATCTGGGTAGTGGGCGCGCGCCGCCAGTTGTGTTCTGGGTTCTCATGTATCGAGTGATTAGAACCGGTTTAGAGTCCAGGAGAATAAGAGAACGGAGATGGGTGTCGTCGTTATGCAAGCAGTAAGATTCAATTTCTGTTCCTCCCGCGGGAGCGCCAGAAGCTAGATGCCGCGCCACCAGCAGTCGTTCTTGAATCTTTTGGGCGTACGTCAACCAACGTAATATACCATTTCTAAGCAGAAAGTCCTGGCCAAGCCAAACCGTATCCAAGGCCGTTTGAGTTGTGTCGGCTAGGACGAAGCATGGAACGTGGTAGCAGGAGGCATAGCCCTTCCTAAGACATTGTAGTACATATTCCATGTTTTGTTGGATAAAGCTTGTGATTTGCGGGTGTATAAGGAAAGAAAATCCCAGGGCTCTGTTTGAAAGTGAATCTTTTAACGATGTCAAGTGTGTCCTGAACAAGGGGGGAAGGGAAACCAATCGAGCAGATCATTCGAAATAACAGATTCCATTTCCCTGTTTAACTCCTGTACGAGATTACCCACCTGCGACAAGCTTACATGCACATCCTTAACAATTCCGCAGTTGTTGTGGATTGTACATGGCAAAAATGACATATTTAGGCTTTCTTATGTCGCAATGCTCATAGCAACATTCAGAGTGTTTCTTATGAAAGAAAATGCGGTATTTGCCTGCATTTCTAGAGAACTTGTTACGCTCTCCATCTCAGAAACGTTCGTTTCCGTACTTTGTACACCACACTGTCCGAGTGTGTGTAGTTCATGGATGGCAGATGCTGCGACAGCGTATTGCAAAGCCGCAAGCAAGTGAGTGACGTCTTCAGCCACGGCGTAGTTGTAAACAGACTTGTCCAGTTCGCAATCCGTAAATGGGATAACCGAGGCACAAGCAACAAAATTACGGACTAACAACCTGGTCGTTGGCGTGTACAGTTCAAGAGTCTGTAACAAACATGGTTTTAGGGACGCATGCAGATTCTTCATCATATTTGGTATTGTGATGACTTCGACAGTCATTTTGGTGACTGATGTTGGCACCAGGTCATGGGAGCGGGTATTAGCGTTTGTGACAAAGAACAGTAACCTTGCAACGTCTAGAGCGTACCCCTGTAACGTCTCGAGGCGCACGGTTTTGAAAGCAAAGTTTGTTCGTTGGTTCAAACTATGCAGAAAGAAAGGGAGTAAGGTGGACATTATGGACGGTGTTTGTTGCATGTACTGAAAGATGCTTGTGGAAAGCTTTGAGAAATCTGGGTTATTGCCGCGGGCTTCAACCAATTTCGCACCCGAAAGAAATACTGCGTCTTCCATTGATATGCAAAGGCTTTGAAGGGCCTAGTCCAGCTTCGTGCTCTGAATGAAGTAATTACGAAATTTATCGGCGGTATTGCTTCCAATTAGAGTCTTCGAACGGCCTGGGCGCAAATCCCTAATAAACGTCTCCACATGCTCCGTTTACGCACCCGTATGCGGCGGTTTTTGTGTTTTCGATACTAAGTTAACCATATCAAGCTTGGTACCGGAGAGGGTCGTCGACGTTACAAGACGACGATTCGGAAGAGATTTGGGGTTCTCAACAAACACTTGCTGCGTGTCATTTGCGATTTGTGGGAGGATATCACGGGCGATACTTGTGCGGTCGGTCTGCGAAGGTGTTGAGTGGGTGTTAGGCTTCCGTGTGCTTTTCAGTATAAGAATCCGTCGATGTAAAACAGAGCCCACTGGGTTGTCATTTGTAACCGCAAAAGACCTTTTATGAGCTCCACGGAAAACGATCTGAACGCGCAATCTTCCCCGGTCGAGTTCTTTCTGGACAGCATTACGTGCAAAGGTTATATCCATATTGTGGGATTCTGATATATGTTTGTGGAGGGTGGCTGTATCCGGCCAGGCAAATCCATATTCAGGGCATCGGAGACCTAGTTCGGTTTGAAGGCCAAACAGAGGGGGCCGTACATCCTGTTGAGCATTTCGGTTTTGAAAATCGTAACGGTTAAAAAGGGGGTGGTGTCCCGATAATCGCGTGTTTTCACACACCATGTGCAGCTCATTTGTTGCCTTTTGGCCTTCAAGGAGTTCCATGTAATGCGGTTCATATCTGAGATGGAATTGCATCGAGCGCTTTGAACGGAACGCCAGTTGGCAGTGCACGCAAACCATAACGTGCAGAACGTCATGTACGCCCAGTGTTACGATGTTAAAGTGGACAGGCAGACTCTGCGGTGTTACAAGAGACGATAGGATAGACATATTATGCATTGCGTTTGCCATTACGATGACGCTGGGGAGGAATTTATAGGGTATAGTCGAAGTGGGTTCCACAATTTTCTCACTGAGGTATACGGATGAGTAAGAGGAGGGGAAGTGTGAACGATCAAGATATACTGGGCACATCGTATTGGGGATCTGCAACAGTTTAACGCGGTAACGCGTTTGCTTATTATAATGCAATTGCGCTGATGTATGAGGGGTGCTTTAACATCTGTAATGAACGGACTGAAGACGTGGTTAAGATCTTAGGGAATGTTAATTACGTAATGCATATTGTGACCAGGTGTTAGCAGGCGGGCGGTACCCATACAGTGGAGGAGAGGAGTATAAGGGGTAACTGGAGTTTGGTGTTCACTGGAGTACAAAGCTTTGGAGGTGTTGCTAGTTCTGCTGTCGAGGAGATATGATTTCCAACAGTACTCTACACCGTACGATAAAAATAACTCTTCCCAAGGCTCAATCCGGCGAGTTGCACGAATCATTATGATAGTGTAATCTTCGAGCTGCTTCCTGTTTCGAATGGAGGCCAATTTGTGCTTATCCAAGGTTACATTCTCCGTTCTTTTCTTTTTATACTTGTCGCGGACAGCTTGGATGTCCAAATTGCCCTCAATGTACCTTGGATCATTGATGTAGCCACCAATACAGAAAGGGGCCGGCGAAATAAAGATTGAAGTTCGCTTCGTGTCGCGGTTAAGACCAACCAAGGCGACAAAATCCGGGCCAGAGACATCAACCTCCATGGCATACGAGCGAAACTGTGAAGGGGTTACACCCAGAAGCCCCTCTCCATATGTCTTGTGGATCTTCTGTCGTTGAGAAAGGTCGTGGTAGATGAGTGTACCGTAGAAATAACAAACTATCTCCCCTCGCGTGAAACTTGTTCCGGCAAACACCTCAATGCCTGCATTAGGGTGGTTTATAGTAGACTTTGCGATGACCAGACGAGAGGATGTAGCTTCCACAGCACGTAAGTCCATTGCATCCATGACGTGTAAAGCGCCTTGATAGTGTGCTGGCCATTGAGACAATTCCGTGTTGATATATTTGCAATCGAACAGGTTGTCGTTCCATTTGGATGCGCAATGAAACATAATATGTTGTGGGAATCTCTGGTAATGTGGAAAGTGTTTAGGTGGGGTCCAAAATCTTGAAGGGCGAGTGTAGGTCTGGAAGTAATTGCTTACTAATCGAGCAGCGTCCAAAACCTCTTGAGTTACCGTGACGTTTGCGATGTCTTCAGCAATGAGCCGTGAGAAGAATTTGATGGCAGCATGCTTTGCGTGGTAGAAACATGCCGGATCTTTTTCGCACCCAACAAACTTACGACCCTCACCACGCTTGAAAGACATACAGGCGAGGGCGGTGTATAAATTAAGAGCAAAGAGGTCTACAACCGTGTCACCAGGGTTGGAGAACCGCGCTATAAGTTCCCTCGCAAGACCAATTGGTTTATGTTCAGCGCGAACCCTTCCACGCATCGACTGGCCACGCGGGTTCAATTTAGACCACATGAGAGTCTCATTGACATCTAAGCTCGGTACGTTATCTATAACGGTTTTATAACCAGCAATCGTGGAGGATACGTGTTTGAAGTTCATGTAGTTCACCTGAGATTGTTCCTGTTCTCGGGATGAACCAACCTTTACCCTGTGAAAGGCGTATTCCACAATTGTCATTAGCTCTCCAAATGCTCTTCCAGGTGCGGCTGTGATGTTACCCGACCCTGGGATGAAGTGAAGTGGGCAAGCATCCACCTTACAAACCGTTCCATCGTTGCCGTCCTTATCCTTCAAAATTGCGTTTCGGAACATTTTCCGCCAACTGAGGAATAGTTCAACGGAACAGAATGGAACGAAATGGCCTCCTTCACGAAGAACGTTAGCGACATTACTCACAACGCCCTTCATTTCAGCCACGGTTAAGGCGTCGTGCTCACAGTTCCTTCTGTCTGCCGCAGCGCGTTGGAGCATCCAATAAAGCGAACTGGGCATCTTCATATGGGACGGAATCTGTGGAGCGGAGAGTATTGTGGACTGGAGGGAGTTCGTCGTAGGGAGTAGAGTATATGGCATAGTGTTTCATCATCTCCCGCTCCACTATCTCCCTTGTCTTCCAAACCGTACCACTGACGTCTTCGTCTGGCAGAAATACACCAGTACCTTCCACGTCGTAAAGGAGGTAAGTCGTTGTCTGAAAGTTTGGAGCAGCCTTCCTGTATGCGTCTTGTGGTCTTAGAGGTTGCTCAGGAGGCGTGTCTGGCTCCAGTTCATTGTTGGGACTGGTAACCAAGTCATTGAATTCCAACTTGCGAACAGTTGAGGGTTGTCCTTCACCACTAGAGGTAGGAGGTACCTGGGCGTTAGCTGTTCGGATTCGAGCACAAAGATTCTCGCTTAGTCGGTCAAATCGTTCTGGATACGAACGATTTCGGGTATGCTGTGGGTCCAGTTGAGCCCGCTTCACGTCTGGGAGGAACTCCAATAGTAGTAACCATTGTTCAACTCCTTTTTCGTACAGGTGTGGGTGAGAGATGACCGTGACAATTTCATTGAGGAATTTTTCTGGCAGAGCTCCAAGTCCCTCGTCAGCATCTTGCGGAAGTGCGTAGGCATGGCTATCAACCCCCGATGATCTCGTTCTTGGGGTTATATCTCCGATAAGAGAGAAGGACTGTCTGAGCGGTACGAACCCTTCAATGCGAGTCTTTTGAGGTTTGGAAAGTAAAGATGAACCATCAAAGGATAGATACGCGCTTAGCATCGATTCGGTGTTGTGGAAACCAAGATATGTGGCGAAGTTTTCCCAAGAACGAACAACCTGTTGCACGCCATATGCAATTCGATTGCAGTTCTGATCCCCGAAATTCGTGAAAGGGACTGCTTGAGGTTGTGTTAGGTCGTCGGTGGAACCAGAGCATTTTCGCTTCTTCGAGAGAGCCTTCATTCGCTGAATTAACAGAACTTACATGCTCAGATATAGAAGAACCTGAAAGCGTGTCGCTCTTTCGGTAGTGACTTCGTCTCTCCCTTTTCTTCTCAGGCTCATTCCATCCACACAAGACCTAACGATATCGGCAAGTAAATACCGTATATTGAAGGGAAACCTTCGTGCCTGACATAAGCGGTAGTCGTCCTTGACACGACGATCCTGTTCATTATCCATCTGATCTAGGGACCGTGCGATTTGAAAGGCCTGTTGCAAAGCGTTGTGCTTGGGCGAGTGCGTGTTAGTTAAGGCATTTAGTACCTCCACGTCTCCAAAAGTTGACATATCTGAGGAACCAATTGCCTGTTTGCGTGAAACCATGGCAGACGGTGACCAACCGCGTGTTGCTATAGCTAACTCGACAATGTTCTTGTATTTCACGTCCCTTGGTTGGTCTTCCGGTGTACGTTCAGCGGCATAGTTTTCACGTAACTCCAAAACTGCGGACACTGTGCTTGCATATTGTGGCATGTTGAGGAGTTTTTAGATCGAATCGACGGAGGAGGTAGTAGAGAATGCGTCGTTTTTGTCGGAGATGAGACTAAAGCTGGTATAAAAGGGTATACCTTGATATGCAGGTGATGCAAAACTAACGGGTGTTGGCGTAGGGGGTTGCTTGTAGTGTCGAGCGACAGCTCGGTAGTCGGCGGACAGGAACCAGTTCCTGCCGTGCACAACCGCTGTAATACAAATACTATACGCCATGTACGTTTTAAACCTCGAAACTCTCCCAATATTATACTATATTTTACAACATGGATAGCACGGGTTGTGTCGAGCGACAGCCCGGCTGTGCACGACAGGAACTCATTCCTGTCGTGCACGACCGCGCGTGTCGCTCGCCACAGCTGGCGGCCAAAGCAATTGAAAATATTTTTTGAAGGAGTGTGCAAGGGGCATGGCAGTTGCAAATACGTGTCAATGGTGTCCGTCCTCTCACACGTGGGTGCCTGCGGCAATCTGTTGCGGCCGTGCTCTTGTTTTCCCATAATGTTTTGGGGGAGGGTGTGTCGAGCGACAGGCCTGGTTGTGCACGACAGGAACTCATTCCTGTCGTGCACGACCGGGCGTGTCGCTCGACACACTTGGCGGTCCAAAAAGTTGTAAAAATATTTTCAGCGAAAGCGCATGCATCATGGCGCATATAGATACGTGTCAGAGTTGTATGCAAACCGACACGTGTGGGTTTGTGTCAAGCGCCGTTGCCCGCGCCTTTGTTTTTGCTTTAATTATGGTGGGGGGTGTGTCGAGTGACAGGCCCGGTTGTGCACGACAGGAATGAGTTCCTGTCGTGCACAACCGGGCCTGTCGCTCGATACACCCGGCTGGCTAAAAAATTTGAAAAAATATTTATGTTGATGCGCATGGGTCGTGGCGCATGCACATACGTGTAAGAGTTGCACGTTACCTGACACGTGTGTGCCTGCGCCTAGCGCCGTCGGCCCCTTGTTTTGAGTTTATTTTGGGGGGGTATTGTGTCGAGCGACAGGCCCGGTTGTGCACGACAGGAACTCATTCCTGTCGTGTACAACCAGGCCTGTCGCTCGACACACCATTATGGGAAAGCGTCTCAAAAATTCGGAAAAGGGGGGTATTGAAAATAGGCCGTATTCGAAATGATAAAATAGTGCGGTTGGCGCCCCTACCGAGAAGGGTCTCGTAAAGTAAGGGAGGGAATGGTTGCGACTGTTGTACTGTGCCGTCGTGGGCTGTTGATTCAGCTGTTTGCGTGAGTCCATCCGCTACCGCTTAAGGGTTAGTGAAGCGTGTTCTAAGCACGTTACGCGTTATCGTTTCATCGCTCGAAACATTCCGCCATACGTCTGCGGTTATCTTCAAGCGTTTCCGTGCTGGAATAACTCCCTACACGAGCATGTCGTCATCTGCAATCGTACTAGGGGCGTCAATGTCTCTGCTTCTGGCTAACGGGGATGTCGTTGGGATCGCTACAGTGTTTGAAGCGGAAGGCGAATTTTGCAGCACTCTCCACGGGCATCCATTGTCTGCGTGTGCGAAACCCGGGGCGGATCTGGTTGTGGTGAGCAAAATCACCATAACAGGGAACAACATGGACGCCTATGCATACCCGTGTAAAGGAACCGAACCCCCTCCGAAGCATTTATCCGGGATGACGTTTTATGGAATGTATGCTTGGGACCTGAAGCTAATGCGCCCCCAAGGACTCCCTGGAACTTCTCCTCGTACGAAAAGGGCGTCCGGTACAAGCAACCGAAGTCAGGAGCGCTCTACAGCGATTGCCCGAGGAATTCGCTCGACGACACAGTCCCACCGAAGCCGACGGTTACCTACCGTACCGCGCAACACCCGTCTGTCGAAAACCGTTCCATTGCCCGGCTCAGAAGCTACAAAGCCAAGCGAACGAATGATGGTTGGCTACGGTTCTATCCCTCACCTACTGCCCACGAGGGCTAATGTCAAGAACACATCAAGCGTTCGAACAGCATCAGGGGACGGGGTTGTATCCGCTAAGAAGGTAATGCCTCACAAGAGCCAGGCGTCCGTCTCTTTATCGGGCGTGGGTACTGGTCAGGGTGGAAATTATACGGAAGATGCAGGTGATATATCTGAAGGGCATACACCCATTCTTGTTCCCGAGTCTGTTGCGGAGGATGGTAGGGGGAGTGCAAAGGTAGGCCACGATTTGGGTAGTGACTCGGATGAAGTTCAGATCGTGTCTGAAGTTCTGGGTCAGTCGAATGATAGGACGCTGTATAGTGAGGACGATGTGGTTGAAACTGTTCAGGTGGACACACAATTTTTGAAGGACACTATTCGTCTGCAGTAATACAAAGCCCAGATACTCGTTGTGCATCTGGATTTAGTGCCACTACCAGAACACAGTGCTCGTGGAATTGAAGAGGAGAATTTCCAGAGCCTGGACAATGAGCTCGAGCGAAAGGGTTTGTTGGAGTTGGCGGGGTTGATGAGTGTAACCATTCGGATGAACGGGCGACCTTTAGAAGCGTGTGTTCAGATTGGGCGCATAATTGTACCTCCAGACCTCGTCGATGGACGAAATCGTCGACTCGCCATGTTCAGGAGGAGGATCAAGGAAGGAAGGTGGCACGCGGTGCGGAAATCGCTTCGAGCTCGCAGCTGGTCGACACCGGACGGGAAGGACCTGACTTTGCATGAGATTGTGGAAATTGGAGTTCTTCTGAATGATACCGCATCGTCTGTACTGAGAATGCGGTTTACGGACCGCATTCACTCAGTAGTGAGTATCATTAACTCTCTTCATGTGGACTTGGGCGTGGTTGTTGGTGAAATGACTATTGGGATGGTAATTGGAGCCCTTCAAAACTCTGCAGTAACCAAGAAGATTAAAAAAAGGCAGTTGCGTCGCATATCAGAAATTGCGCTCAAGCGTGCTAACAATCCTATGTTGGTGGATGTTTTCGAGCAGGTTTGTGCGCAATATTCGAATGTAGGTTTCACGCACATGTCCTCGGACAAGCTGTTAAGGATGGAACCGCTGGAGTTTACTTTTGCGATGATCTGCTTGATGTTCTACGTCGGTCCCAAGGGCCCCTCTATCCGAGGTGGGTTCGAAATGGTACGATCGTACTTCTACAGCAGGGTTTTACAATTTCTGGAGGAGATGAAGCGAATGGCACTTGGGGTTGAGGTGGAAATGGAGTCGTTCTTAGCTCAGTTGTTCCGGATGTCTGCCTCTGTGACTGGTGAAACAACAGTTTGGGACTTTGCTGTTGAACAGGTGAACCATTTTAGGAAAGTTCCCAATCCTCGCAATCAGGGCTCTGTCATAATAAGAGCTGTGGCGTTGTTCAAGGGGAAGTTGGAGAACTGGATTCCAGAGCTTCGTGTGAAGCCGGACGTGCAAGAGGCTTCCGTTTCGCAGCCAGATGCTATCGGGGAGCCAGTGACGTCGGTTGTTAATACCGGGACTTCTAGGTTGGGTACAACCGGCAGTGTGCCTGAAAGCCAGGGGGGGTCCAAACCACCTACACCGCACGCTAGTGTTGCCTTCAGTGCTGAGAGTGGAACACCTGCAGTTGGTTTTGATCAATCGAGTGCTGTACGTCGGAGCACTAGGCGGAAATCCAGTCGTTTTTCGTCGGCGGGTGCGGCTAGTTCAGAGTCGGGACGCAGGACGGAGAGAAAAAACATACGAAGGAAGAAAGGTGGAGCGATATTGACTGCTGCAACGGTTCAACGTCTGCGAACATATGAGCCTGACGTTGGTTTCAACTTCTTCAAGGACAACGACTTGCTCCAGCTGCTCCGAAAGGGTTTTAAGAAATCGATATGGACTTGGAATCGGAAGACGAATCGGTTGAATTCGAGGACGAGACAGGAATAAATGAACAGTCGGCGTAAGGATTCGATGACGAACTGCCGACAGCATGGCCGTCTACTCTAAGTCGAAGTGAGCCGTTCAATACTGAGAACCCACTTCCAGAGTGGTGCGTCTACAGCATTATGTTGCCCAGTGTTTGGCCACAAGCAGAGAACCTTATTCAGAATGTTGGAGCGTGGGTGCAATGTATTCACCTTCCACCTGGACATCAGGCCGAAACTCTGAGTCCAGGTGACCTCAAGTACATTCATCACACTGTGTTTTACCACGCCGCGATGCTTGGCCACGAACAGTCAGGGCTGATGAAGGGGAATATACTTGGAGGTGAATTCATTAGTGAAATGGCTATAGCGGCTGGAGTGTCTACGGACAACTTGAGTTGTTACGATCGATTGTACTTGACAGCGAAGAAGGTGGACTATCTGGCTTTGGAATACTTTGGCGAGAAGCGTGCAGAACTGAAGGAAAAGGGGTTCTGTATTCTCCCCCGGTTCGCTATTGACAGGAAGTTTGAAGTGCTCCCAAACCCCAGTGAGGATGTGGATAGTGCGGAATCTGTATTGGCTTTCTTCCGCCAAAACTACACGGAGCAACCGGATCTCCGCCGTGAGGAGAATCGAAAGCGGTGGACCTAGATAATCAACAGCAGACCTGCAGAGCGTGATATAGAACAAGGAGCCAAGGGGGAAGGTCGATTCACTACCACCCGCGCTGGTATTGTGGACGCTTTGGAAGAAGAACCCACTACACACTGGGTAGTGAAGCGGAGGGCAATGATGGACGCCCGTATGGGTCAAGGTATGGCAGCGTTGCGCGTGGGCAACAATCGAAGAGCGGAAACCAGGAAGATGTACGCCCCCAAAACTGGTGGACGTTTGTTAGCTACTACTCGACAGTGCATGCGGCAGACTCTGCCCACAGACGTTCGGGGCTTGTCTGTAGAAGAGAAGTCGGAAGGAGCGAATCCCGGATATTTCATGATGATCGCCGGGGAGTACTCGTTTCCAATCTGGGTATGTGAAGGAAGTCACAAAATCGTAGTGACCGACTGGAAAAGTTTGCGAAATGTGTCGAAAGGGATGGTGGTTACGAAGGTGTTAGTTCCACCTTTCTCCATATTCGTCGGGCGTGGTGATGTTTTCCACGCAGGGGCCGGGGGATCAGACAGAAGTATGGACGGCGTGAAGTTCCGCTATCACATGTACATGGTTCCTGAAGGGTACGATCTTCCAGATGCCGTACATCGTGAGAAGGGTTTCAAGCCTCAGTCTGTGGAGGAGGATACCCGGTTGTGTGGTGCGGGCGATGACACTGGTGTTGTTGGAGATGGAGAAGAAGAAGACCTGGTTTTAGCATATTTAGATGAAGAGGTTGTTGTGCTTGAGAACGACCCGGTTAGTGCGGATGAAAGGGAACTAAGTGAGGCTTTAGAGGAGAACATAGACACTGGCGAAAGATGATAGTTTTAAGTTTTAGTTGTGCATTCTGCTGTTCTATGTTAAACTGCGTTTTCAAAAATGAGAATGGATAATGTGATGAGTTTAGGAGCGTGGGAAACTCTGCAACAGGTTCAGAGGTTTGCCGGTGGGATTATCTTCTTGAACTGTTGTTGGAATAACGTTTGCAGGCAAAAAGAGTGCGTTGGTGAGGGATCTGTCTCGCCTCGTGCCATTACTCGTTTGGAATGGTCGTAGAAGAAAGCGTTCCTTGATTCATACTCCGAAAAAGAGGTTCGGAAGGTGGAGAGCGTCCGAATGTACGAGAGAAGTCTTTCTACGGAGTCTTCTACGTCGAAAGAAATGGAAGTGCGCTGCCGGACGACCCCAAAAAGCTCGTGCATCATTGTCTGCTTGGTCATTCGCAACCACACTCATGAATAGGTCGCCGTAGTACATTTGGATTAGGTTGAAAGTAGAGAGCCAGGTGATCTTCTCGTAGTACTACTTTTCAAATTGTTCACTGTCCACAATGGTGCAGGACAGATTGTAATACGCCAAGCGGTTTTTAACTTGTTGAGCCCATTTTCCGCAGACCAACGTGGGTCCCTGAGGGTCTTTATCGGTAACACCGTCTGTAGGAAGCTCGTGTACGGCTGGAACACCAATATTGAGCACAGCCCTGGTGCAAGAAGAGAGTACACCAGTTATTTTCAGAATAGGTGCGATATTGCCGTTTCGCATCAAGATGAGATCTTCACGCTTGGATTGCAGGCACGTGTTAATTCTGGTGGAAATAATATCTGCTCGTACACAGCAAAAAATGGGACCAGTGTACGACTCTGGGATAAAGTCGTGTCGGCCAAGCACTACATCTCGCTTAATAAAGAAATTGAGAATCCAACGCCAGCCCGTAAACGCAGTCTTGAAATTGAAAAGAGAGCCAATTCTGCCCCTTTCAATAATTACCGCCGGTTTTATGCGCTTACGCAGTGTAAAACATCGGAAAACGATTTTGATAAATCTGACAAGGCCAACCATATGGTTTTGTTGTTCTCGCTGTTGTAGTTTTTGGAGTGTAGATAGTACGAATCTTGTATTACAAGTGAAGGTTTTAACAAAAGAGTCGGTGTATGTTTCTACTTACTTAAAGTTTGTTTAGAAGTCTGATGACAGAAATTGCTATACTAACATTTTATATTATATGTAGGATATGGATTCGAGCCTAAACCAAGATTAGAATGTTAGTGGTTTTGGGAGGGGGGTTGTAAATCCCATCTCTCAATTTTACGGGGCTGCATGCTTTAATGGTTTTCTAGGGGTTTCATGAGACGATTTTTAAAACCTCATAGTTACACATCGGGTTTTCCCCCCAATACTTTCACTGTTTCTAACATAAGGCACATGTGAACACAAATTCATAGCAACCAAATTTATGTAGTAATGTATAAAAAGGCAGTGTGGTTATGTAAGAAGTGAAGGTATGAAAGCCGCAAATCGAAACATGCGTATTCAAATATTAAAAATTTATGTTATGTAACACGTTTAGAAAGTACATGTATGGCCATGTTAGTGATAGTAGAAAGGGCTTTCAGGGATTTTAGGAAAGTGCTTCATATGCCAAAAAGACCACGACGCAACGTTGTTCGGCTCTACAAAAGGTTCTGTTGTAGTAATAGAAACTTTTGGAGAATAGCGAGTAGTTACTCTAAGCAATCAAAGCTGTAAGAGAGAGGGAACAGGTACGGAGCCAATGAGTTCCAAGGGCTTCTATGCAAAGTTGAAGCGGCACCCCGCTTCAAAACAAAAGTAATCCAGTTCTAGGGGCGTTGTGCAGCATGGATTGCCTTTTTGCGAGTATACGGCGGTAAGGTAGCACGAGGTAAACGCAACGAAATGGGTTTCAGTCATGAGCGTTCATTTCAATTGTGAAGTCTACGAACTGAACAAGTATTAAAGGTACTCTTGTTTTATTGACGTGTAATAAGCATAACCATCACGCAGGGGTTTTGTGTGGCTTGGCCAAATCACTGCTGATGTGAGTATATAGGGGTTTTAAAGCCAGTATTGGGCGGGTAAATGGCATGGCATGACTCGTACTCTACGTTACGAACTGCGTGCAACAACCTAAAGTGTTTGGGTCTGTCTGTACATGAATGTGCGCCGTTTTGAACACAAGTTCTTGTTGTGTTTCATCCTAAGCAAAAGGTCACGTAGGAGTGAATGAATAAGTTTGTTTTGTGGGAAACGAATTTAACACAGTTTAGGCTTGTAGAAGTAGAGATTTTCCTCCACCTGTGTTAGGGTTCAATGCCTGAGCCACGACAAGATGGTACAGAACAAGAGTACGGGTATTCGTTTTGGGATCCTGCACGTTGTGGGTTTTGCAAGGGTTGCGGTTTTATTTAACGGGTTTGCGGTTTGTTAGGGGTTTTAGATTAGTAATGTATGATGCATGCACTTTGTATTTCAAGCTTTCTCGACCTAGGTCCAGGCTATACAGGTTTGAAGGGGAATGTGAACATTGGAAAGGGTTAAGTGTGTTAGTCTTGCTCCATTTGCTCGTACAGCCTGAGATCATGAGATAGTTTAGAGGTCGTAGTGGATATTGTATTCGCGAGTAGAATAGGAGTTGCTCTACCACCTGCATGCCGCGAAGAGAAAAGACTAGATATGAGGGCTGCTAGAGTACAGGAGAACATTTTCGAGCCGATCAACCGACATGTAGTTGCCGGCGCGATTATGAAGAGTGCACTGCGTAAAGAGCGTTTTAAGGCGTTCACTGCGGCACAAATTAGGGATCTGGCTGGTATATCACGGTGCAATATGTAGGTAGTATTTGCATGTGTTGTTGTTAATCTAGATAGAATCCAGACATCCAGCAAGTATGTAAAGCCACCCGTCAGGGACCCACTTAGAGTGTAAGCGATACATTTCTTCGTCACATGGGATTGCAGTGTGTATCCAGAAGGGATGAAGAGATGTGTCACATATAAGGCTATGTTGACAGGAAGCAGACTGGTTCATAAGGAACCCCCAAATTGAAGTATTGATCTAGTCCTTCATGAGTATGCAATACTCGGATTAAAAGGACTTTTACATAAGCTTCCGCACAATGAAGTTAAAAAGTGCTTTGCACTCCCCCCAACTACAACATTTAGGACACTCTGGGTGAAACTATGGAGCAAAGCCTTGCGGGCAAAGTGATAGAGAGAATTCTTTGGACCTCCGAAAACAAAACCAACTGTCCCGCCTATGACACCTTTCATCAATGTGTGAGCAAGTCCTAGGACGGGAGATGAATACAAAAATCTGGAAAGGCTGAAGAAGCTCCACAAATTAGGGATATGACGTGTGGTACTTACGTTTTGGATGTACATGGCAATATGATATCGATCGGAGAGTAGGCAGTTTAATTGAGCCTTTTGCAGTATGACTTCATGACTCGGAAGATTAGTAACAGCAATATAGATTTATCGCAGCTCTGTCATTAGGTTTGTACTTGGGTCCTGGACACATCTTATTTGGTAGTTTCTACCTTCCTTGGGTACAGTGAGTTGCAGCACATCTGCAAATGAGATAGTGGTATGCTTTTCTGAAGAGGTAACTGTTGTGTTACAGGGAACTGGCGGGCCGATGTGAATCGGTACACAATACTCGTAAGATCTCATTAAGCTTAGAAAGCTGAATTGAGTGAGGGTTTTTGAACAGAATCAATCTAATACCGTTACGTTGGGAGTGTGGTTTTGTTCTCGTTTTATAGTGTTTAAAAACAACATTTGAGATGCAAATGTACTCGAATACCAATTTTACTTTTATGCATGAGGCTTAGTGACATAAAATAGTATATGTAGGGCTCTTAGTGTAAAACATCGGTACGTGAACATTACAAGCCTTTACGAAACGCAACACACTATATTATAGTAATGAGTAAGGAGTGTTTATGAAAGTTGGTTTAAGCGAGGATACTGGATATGTCCCAAGCGGTTCATACGCAGGGATGATCATACGTTTCATAATCTTGAAAAACCAGTTACCTGGTTTTAATGTCCAGGAGAAGGATATCAAATCATTTCTTGAGAAGTACTATATACAAACCAGAGAACAAGGGTTATTTCATGAGAAGGTTTTACTTTCAGGGAGTTCCAAACGAAAGGTTTGTGAGCACTGTGGCTATTTCATTGTTTTTAGGGGACGGGGTGGAGAGAATTTACGTGGGGTTTTTATTTGCGTAACAGAGGACCTAGGCCTATGAGGGAATCAAGTTAGTTTTAAGGGGTGAGCACAGAATCTAAACATTCATATATCGCAGTAAACACTCAATTTTGCATCTAAACAGGCAAACAAAATCGAACTTTGGCGTTATAAAATTGTATCCCAACAATGGGCATCGAAGGGACGGGGACGTTGTTCCCAGCGGTCTTTGCAAAAAATCTGGCGCGTCTCAAGTACTCCGCTCTACGTTGTATGCAGTCGTACGAAACACGTATCCCTATATGTCCAGGTCCTACCAGCCAATGTACTACTACAATTGATACACTTCCGCAACGCACGGTGGTGTCGATAAACAACGTGCTACAGGTAAAACTTCCAACAACCAGTAATGCATTTGAAGTGAGAGGAATGCAAAATATTACTGAAGAACTTAAACAAGAGCTTCATGACGTTTGTACAGCGATAAAAGCGCTTGAAGTCCGTCGTAGGCTTCTGGAGCCGGGCGTGGTTGACGGTATACTGAAGGATAGGGCTCATATTGCTAGATATGTAGAACATGTGGACAACTTGACACAAAACTTTGCATTCTGGAACATGTTCAGTGTAACGCGACTTCTTGCTTCTTCTATAGTTTTTATGGTCACGTTTACCATAATGTATGGGGTTTGCAGTCCTTTGCTGCAGTATGCCGTTCCAGATTCGGGGAACTCTCAGTTTCATTTTGCTCTGAGGACATTCGTTCAGTGCTTTATTCAGAGCTTTTTGCATATTTTGCTTATTGAGGGAGGTGTTGCTTACATTAACTCAGCTTATGGAACTCTTCAATGTACCCCGTTTAACGCATTGGATCGTTATACGTGGCGAACACGAGCGTTTCTCGAATTTGGAGGTTTAGTATTCGCACTGTTAGTCCCATTGAATATCCTCCTGTTTCTGGTTGCTTGGCTACATCCCCCCCAGAATACGTTGGGTTCCAATTTGGAGACCACTTGCATTGCGTTCTTAGTCGGGGGCGCTAGCGTTGGCGCGTTTAGTTACCTCTGTCAACTTGGGTTAATATCGTTGTTTCCGGGTACGTATTTCAATACCAAGTACACATTGCTGCCGCATATGCATGAAAGAACCTTTAGCAAAATACTGATTGCAGCATTAAGCAACTTATTGAATCCCACACTTTTTCGTGGCTATCTGGCCAGAACATTTCGATTGATTGGGATCAGAATGCTATCCTACATGATGGGATCGCTGGCTTCTGCAGTTTTCTACACAAGTGGCGTTTTAAGCGCCGCGGTTGCATTGGTATCTACGAACAGTGTGTTTGCCGTACGTCTAGTAGCATCACACGCAGTGTTACATTACAAGCTTGTTGAGGCTAGCGCTACTCTTCAGCGGCTAAATCCCGTTGTGACTGGCTTTGAAATTGAAAGGTAGTGCCGGTCTTAGGAAACACTTGAAAAAGGTTTAGGGAAGATTCCCGTCATAATAAATAGCTTAGTAAGTACTCCCGCGCACTATACTGAAGACAATGGTTGTCTGTGTTTTAAACCGGGCTGTTCCTCTACGGCCACTCATTGGCTGGAACCTCGCAAAGCAGGCCGCCAAGTGGAATCGTTGGGTCTTATGCGCTTCAAGAGGCATCTTGCACCGCATAGTGTGACACGTTTCCACGTTGTTTACCTTGCACGCCACAGTAGCCCAGCCGACTACCTACAGTAGCCTACGGGCTACCGTACACTAACTGAGCTATTGCAGTACCATGCACATGACCGTTTTACTTACCATTTTTCAGCGGTCGAATGCACCACTGGCATTGCAAGCTATACCAAACCATGGTCATGCACACCAATGACATTGCACGGTACAGTACAGCGTGCTATGCCTTTGCACTGTAGACGTATACGCGCATTAATATCCCCACGAATTTCACCCCTGTACAGAAGAAGAGCAGCATGTGAGAAGAGGGCTCTAACTATCTTCGTTTACTGTTTGAGCTCTCAAATCTCGCTCTTATGTATGTTGTGTACTGTAAGGGTGATTAACAGCTGAACGTTCTCCTCAGGTTGGTGGGGAGTGCGGGTGTGTTGTGCTATTATGTGGTTGTGGTATATTTTCTGCATGTGTGTTGATGTGTATTCTTTGGCTTTATCAATTCTAAAGTCCGATAGAAGGTGATTCATGCGTTGTTGGATGTGATGCAGTGTGGTATCAACGTAGATGGGGATGCGTTTCCGGTCTTTGAGAAAGTGAACGAATGCAAATTTGCTGGCTGCGCATATAACGATGAGAATATGATTGTTTCTTCGAGTAGAAATTGGCTTGATGGGTCCATACGTGTCTGAGCTGACATATGCGCCAACGTTGTAGTTGTGAGTGGTACGCTTATGGGGTGCGGGATGTAGTTGGGCGTCATGGCATGCAGTACAGATGTGACGGGGGCTGGTTGGTAGTGATACCGGCATTGTGGGGATGAGTTTGTGTTTGGCTGTGAGGGCCAGTTTGGCTGGATGTGCATGGTTGAGCTTGATGTGCTGTTGTTGTGTTTGGAGTTTAATGTTGGATCTGCAGTGTCTTGGAACGGGGTTGTGAAGTGTACTGAGATGGACTGGGCTGTTTTGGATGGGTTGGATGGAGGTAACAGGAGGGGTTGAGGGGGAATTGGAGGTGCTTGGAGATGAAGTTGGGGGCTGGGAAGCTGGGTTGTATTTGTTGTGATCTCTAGGATTACGCGGTTTTCATCGTGCTGTATATGTCGACGTGTGGGTCACTGTGTTGCCCTTGAGTTTATATTGATTTTACTTCTATTTGGCTGTGGCAATGACCTTTTCTGGTAGCTTTCTGGTTTTGAAGATATGGGAAAGGTTACTGGTAAAGATTATGAGTCCGTATCGTGAAGCTAGGTGATGAACGGAGAGGAGATTGTGGTAGAGGTGTTCATTGGCAACGGCGTATGTGCGAATGCTACGCTTATTGTTGTGCGGTTTTATTGTCAGCAGTCCATGGTGTGTGCACGTGGTTTTTTGTTCGGTGGCAGTATGCGTTAGTGTATGTGTTCTTAATTTGTGCATATCACTCGTTTGGAGAGTGACATCTGTTGGTATGGCGCCACTGTCTAGTACAAACTTACCGGTTGCAGCAGTATCCGGTTCTGACGCATCATCTGTTGGGAGTGAGGGGGGGGTGGTAGTTCCTGATGAGCGTATGGGGTGGGGTACTTGGGTGCTGTGGGTGGAGTCTGTAAAGATTCGGAAGGGTTGTGTTGGACGTGGGCCATGTAAGGGTTTTTTGCGGTGGTGTAATTGGCTTGGGTGCGGGGTTGGCGGTTTTTGGGATGTTTTAGGTCACGGCATTCCATATCCGTCTTAGGGACCGGGATGTGTAAAGAGGTGTGGAATTGACATGGGTTTCCTGTAAACGGCTTGTGGGATCGTGTTGGGTTGTAGTATCGTGCTTCGTATCGTTGGTATGGTGTGGGACGTCCGTAGTTCCCGATGATTTGCGGTGTGGTTGGACTGCTCGATGCTCCCGGGTTCAACATCTGTGTGTACCTGTATAGTTCTTTGAACTTCCGTGTGAAGTCCTTTATGTCGGTGAGCTTTAGAACCTGAAAGTGGAACACTATATTTCATAGTGTGTGGTTGTGTTTTAGTCGTTCAATAAGGACGTCTAAACTACCCAACATCATCTTTAATGTTGGGGTAGCACGCAGCGCGCTTACGTTGCCAGATCTCTTTGTGTCCCTTGATATAATCGTCGATTTTCGTTTCTGATGTCAACTGTATGCTCTCAGCTTCGGTTTTTAGGAACTGGTGATCAGCCTTGGTGGTTTGGTTCATGTAGTTCAGGATGCGTGTGACTAGGTCGTGGGGGCTTTAGAGGTTCTGGGACCAGGATTTGGCCTTAGATGTCCCCTGGAACACTGCTGAGTATAGCCGTGGTGTTTAGGTTTTTCTGCTGCGGGAATTGTTCCAGTTCGGGTTGGTCTAGGGGAAATGTTCCGTTTGAAGTGAGGTGGTGTGTAGCTTGAAGTGTTTGGGCGTGATTTTTGATGGAGAAATACCACGGTGCATAATTGGCTTAGTTTAGCCTAGATAGTGCGAGGTAGGTGGCGGAAGGAGCTGGTTCCATGATGGTTTTAGGTTCTGTAGTGTCTTTGGCTTGGTGTGTGTCGTTCACTTCAGTCATGGCATTGTTGTATAGTTCGTTTGGATTTCAGGGGTTTCGCGGGTTTGCTCGCTCTGGACGCGACGCGCTAGTCTGTTGTATGCGTCCGTTTTGAGGGGTTTTGATGTAGGAACTGAGGTGGAGAGGGTGGGTCACAAGTTTTGTGCGGCGCTGGGGTCATAAACTGTGAGAGGAAGACTCTAACTCCCTTGGCTTACTGTGTGAGCTCGCACATCTAGCTCTTATGCACGTTTTGTACTGTAAAGCTGATTGACACAGCATGCAGTGTTGCAAGCAGCGTAGAACGGTGTTACATGTGGCGATGCAAAGCCCGCAGACGCAAATAGCGCTAAAACATTGCAAACGCACAACGCTACGCGCGATAACCCCGTGCCCTTCATTTTAGGCGATTAGGGAGGGAAGACTGCCTCAAGTCCCCGTGCGCAGCTCGCTCAGGAGCTGCATGTAGAAAAGTGTTTAGGCATCTGCTCTTTTGTCTATGAATGTACTATTGCGTACAAATACCTGTAAGAATGGCAAGGTAGCCCCAACCTAGAACCATGTAAATTAATTCATGCAAACGCTAATCATCCTTCGCAGGACGTGACAGATTTACACCATTTGAGCGCTCTTAGGACAACACATTACCTGCCCGTCAAGTGCAGTATCCTACCCGTTCCACTGTACTAACTGAGCTGTTGGACTGCAATCTAAAACACAGATTTCATGAACATCTTAGAAGCGTTACGCACAGTTAAAATGTTGAAGGTTTTAAACTACAAGAACTGCGTACCAAGCCAGAACCACTTCTGACAGTGGTGGTAGGCCCATAAAAGCAACAAGAAGTACCTTTGAGAACATTGGAACGATATCGAGGTTTTTAGGCATATTGAAGAACAACAGTACGCCCATGCTATGACGTATACGCATTCCAATGCTTTAGTTCTCAGTCAAGCTAGGACAAACAACGTGAGGATGATGTCGACTCTGCCCATGGTTAAAATTTGTACGATTGAGCCTAATGTTGAGAGGTTTTAGGGGTTTTTTCATTTCCACCGACGCCATTGTCACTTCCGTTTGCTATGTGGCCCTAAATGGAGCTGCAACTCGTGCCCGATGCGATGATCAACTGCAACATGGGAAGTGAAACGCGCAATGGACCAATTGGTGAGGGTTTCACATGGGTTGGAGTTGCTGAGTAGTTAGTTTACTGATTAATTTTAATATTTTAGATGGGTAGTGACACCGCGCTATTGTGGTGTGGGGTTTTTAACTAGAAACGGTCTCAACGTAAACCACGGAGCAAAATGCACCTGAGCTTGAGCCTTGCTCACTCTTAATGTGACTGCAGCGCTCCCTCACCATGGATGGTTAAGGACTTTTTATTGGCTCAGCGTGATACCAAATGTTTCTACAGTCAATATCATGGTTTGGCTAAGACTATTCAGGCTTTTATAACCCTTGTGCACCGTACTACCAACACTACCAATTCGTTACGTTAAGCGCGCCTTGTTATCTTGCGCCCCTAGGGGTTTCGTGCTGCCACACCCATTCGGTTACCAAACTCCCATCTTTCAGGTCGAGCTCAAAACCCGCTCCTGCCAAATGTTTTAAGAACAGACTAACCCACTGCTACTTGAAACCGTATTGGCTTTAGGGGTTTTGGCAAAGCAGTGGCTCTCTTCCAATGCGCCACGCGATGGAGGCGGTATGTATGCCGAGTACGACGGTCTATGGAGATGCGCTCTCAAACCGGCGTGTGTGGGTTTTTGAAAAGGTTTAGGCTGTGGAATAATGCATTTGATGGACCGAGGGTATTGTCTCTGTGTTTTAGGATGTACCTTCATTGCCTTGAAAGCTGGTTATGATACTAACTCCAGAAAACCCGTAGTGCACGTTCATCTGAGAGGGGTAAGAGAATGCATAAACTGGTAACCGTTAAAAAAGCGCCCAGTGCACTTCAAAACAACTTACCTGTTAAGTGCAGTAATTTATTTACTATAGTACAGAACCCCGCCTGTTGCATTGCAATGCAGATGCGCGGCTTTAGTAGTATTACAGGCTATGAGTGGTGTGAATCATTGGTGTTGTGGCGTATACTAAATAAGGCTATTAAAGCCCGAACTCCCCTAGAACAATGTAAAATATTTGTCCTCAAGCAATTGCTGTTGCTAATACCCCTTTTCTCTCAGGAAAGCCCCCTAAGGAATTTTTGCGCGAAGGGAGATAATATGTCCTTCTAAATGGAAAGTGCTTGGGTGGGTTTAATGCCGGTTGAAAGTTCGAAGCAGATGTTAGCACTACCGCACTTTCGGAGAAGAGTCTGCTTTACGTGAGTTTGCATTACTGTGAGTAAAACTATTAACTGAGGTATAAATGCGATTTGTTTTTGCAGAGCACTCTACACGAAGTACAATGAAGACCTTGGCATCCGAAATGTGCGTTAGCAGTTCTCACTGCACCTGAGTTTTAGACGAAAACCACCCAAGCACTGCATTCAATTTTAGATCCGTGGAAAGCTTGTACAGAAGAATTTCGTTAAAGTCCCTACGCTAAAAACTTTTCTTTGTATATTTACTTTTTGGCTTTAGTACAGGGAGTGGGAGTAGACGTTTCGTTTAGAGGGTCGAAGGGGTGAGTTGTAGCGCAAACATATTCCAAATTTCCACCTCCCCTTCCGAAAGCGTCTCTGTACGCTAACAGCTTAACTATACTGGGTTTTTAAGTACGTGACATTCTCCCAGTCGTTGCAGTACGGCGCTTAAGCAGGCTTTAGTTTAGTGTTTCGGTCAAGCGTTGAAGACGATCCAGGGGTTTACGTACTCTCAAAGTCCGACCCTGTTACGCACAACATTGCCAAATATCCAACATCCTACTTGTAATACAGGGGTTTTTTAAAATCCTGCCCCAAATGAAAGGACACTCTCTGCCATATCTCTTTCCAAAGGCATCCCCAAAGACGATTCAGAGGGTTTCATAGGGCGCTACAGTCCTGCAATTGATGCGAAATTAATGGATGGAGAAGGGCATATGTCGTTCGATGAGGAAATGCTGTTTTCCGCGCCCTATGATATTCAGTTATCATTACAGGGACTGAAAGAAATGTACGTGCTTGAGAATGTGTGCATGTGTGTAGGCATGTATGTGCTTCTATGTACGTGTGTGTCCATTGTAGAAGTTTTTACGCGTCTGGGCGTGTATGGAGGGGATTGTCGATACTTTCTTAGAGCCGAAAAAACGTTGTGTCGTGGTCTTTTTGACATATGACGCACTGTCCTGCTTGCCCTGAAAACTCCTTCTACTATCCTTAACACGGCCATACCTGTACTTTCTAAAAGTCTTACATAACATTAATGTTTTATCTTTGAATACACATGTTGCGATTTGCGGGTTTCATACCTTCATTTCTCACATAACCACACTCCCTATCTATACATGACTACATAACTTAGGTTGCTATGCATTTTCGTTCAATGTGCCTTATGTTACAAGGGGTGAAAGCAGTGGGGAGAAAACCCGATGTGTAACAATGAGTTTTTAACACCATCTCTTAAAATGCATAAAACTTTCATTAAAGCGTGCAGGCCCGTAAACCTGAGATATGGGATTTATAACCCCCCCCCCCCCAAAACTCCTAACATTCTAATCGCGGTTTAGGCTCGAATCCGTACCTTACATATAACATAAAATGTAATCAATTTCGTTTGTCAAACTCTTAAACACACTTTACATAAGTAGAAACATACACCGACTCTAATGTCAAAACCTTCACTTCTAATTCAAAATTCGTACTATCTGAACTCCAAAATCTACAACAACTATAACAACAAAATCAAATGGTTGGCCTTATCAGATGCATCAAAAACGATTTCCGAAGTTCAATACTGCGAAGGCGTATGAAACCAGCGCTAATCATGGAAGTGGAAGAATTGGCTCTCTTTTCAATATCAAAATTGCGTTTACGGGCTGGCGTTGGATTCTCAGTTCTTTATGAAGCGAGATGTAGTGCTTGGCCGACACGACTTTATCCCAGATTCGTACACCGGTCGCATGTTCTGCTGTGTACTAGCAGATATTATCGCCACCAGAATTAACGCCTGGCCTTAATCCAAACGGGAAGATCTCATCTTCATGCAAAACGGCCATATCGCACCTATACTGGAAAAAAACTCGTGAGCTCTCTTCTCGCACCCGCGTTATGCTTTATATTGGTGTACCAGGCGTACACGAGCTTTTTACCGACGGTCTTACCGATGAAGACCATCAGAGACTCACGGTGATGTATGGAAAGTGGGCTCAGCAAGTTAAAAAGCGTCTGGCATATCACAATCTGTCCTGTAGAAATGTTGAAAATGAACAATTTGAAAATTCGTATGACAAGAAGACCACCTGGCTCTCTACTTTCAACCTAATCGGAATGTACTACGGCGGCCTAGTCATGAGTGAGGTCGCGAATGACAAAGCAGACGAAGCCAAGAAAATGATGAACGAGCTTTTTGGGGTCGCCCAGCAGCGCACTTCCGTTTCTCTCGACGTACAAGAATCCGTAGGAAGACTTCTCTCGTACATTCTGATGCTTACCACCTTCCCAACCTCTTTTTCAGATACGAATCAAGGAGCCCTTTCTTCCACGAGCATTGCAAACGGGTAATGGCAGAAGGCGAGACAGATCACTCACCAATGCAGTCTTTTTACCTGCAAGCTTCATTTCAACAACAGTTAAAGAACGCTATTCCACTGACAAACCTCTGGAACTGCTTCAGCCTTTCCCACAGTCCTCAACTAATCACATGATTCGTTCTCTTTTTTAAGAACGCAGTTTAACATAGAAAAGCAGAATGCACAAGTAAAACTTAAAACTACTTTCTTTCGTCGGTGTCTATGTTCTCTGCTAAAGCCCTACTTAACTCCCTTTCAACCGCACTGACCGGGTCGCCCTCAAGCACAATCACCTTTTCATGTAAATCTCCTAAGACCAGGTCTTCTTCTTCTTCATCTCCTACACCACCAGTATCGTCTTCCACACCATACAACCGGGTATCGTCCTCCATAAACTGGGGCTTGAAACCCTCCTCACGATGTATGGCATCTGGTAGATCGTACCCGTCAGGGCCCATGTACATATGATACCGGAAATGCACGCCATCCATCCTGCTATCTGCTCCCCCGGCCCATGCGTGGAACACATCACCACGCCCGACGAATGTGAAGAAAGACGGAACTAACACCTTCCTAAGCACCATCAATCCCGACACATTTCGAAAACTCTTCCCATCTGTCACTACGATTTTGTGACTTCCTTCACATACCCATATTGGAAACGGGCACTCCCTGGCATTCATCATGAAATATCCGGGATTTGTTCCTTCTTTCTTCTCTTCTACAGACAAGCCACGAACGTCTGTGTGTAGAGTCTGCTGCATGCACTGTCAAGTAGTAGCTAACACCCACTCACCAGTTTTGGGGCATACATCTCCCTGGTTTCCGCTCTTAAGTTGTTACCCACTCACAACGCTGCCATAACTTGACCCACAAGGGCATCCATCATTGCCCTCCGCTTCAGTACCGCGTGTGTAGTTTGTAGTGGGGTCTTCTTCCAAACCAATGCCGGTGGTAATGAATCGGCCCTCCCCAATCGCATCCTGTTCTATATCACGCTCTGGAAGTCCGCTGTTGAATACCGAGGTCCACCCCACTCCATTCTCTTAACGGCCGAGATCCGGTTGCTCTGCGTATTTTTGTAGAAAGAAATCCAGTACAGATTCCGCATTATTTACATCCGTGCTTGTATTTGGGAGCCCTTCAAACATCCTGTCAATAGTGAACCCGGGGAGATTCCAGAACCCCTTTTCCTGCAGTTCTGCAAGCTTCTCCACAAAATTCTTCTAAAGCCGGATAGTTACATTCTTCGCAGCCAAGTACAATCGATCGTAAGAACTCAAAATTTCCGTAAAAGCTCCAGCGGCTACAACAATATCACCCCCAAGTATATTCCCCTTCATCATCCTTGCCTGTTCATGGCCAAGCATCGCAGCGTGGTAAAACACCGTGTGATGCATGTTCTTGAGGTCAACAGGACTCAGAGTTTCACACCACGCCCACATGGAAAGCGAATAAATTGTAACCACGCTCCAACATTCTGCATAGGGTTCTCTGCTTGTTTCCACGCACTGGGCAACATAATGATGTATCCGCACCACTCCGGAAGTGTGTTCTCAGTATTGAACGGCTCAGTTTGAAGTAGAATAGACGGCCTTGCTGACGGTAGTTCATCATGGAATCCTTGAGCTGACCTTTCATTTGTTCCTCTTACGTCCTCGAATTCAACCGATTCGTCTTCCGAGTTCAGGTCCATATCGGATTCTTGAAACCCTTTCCGGAGCAGCTGGAGCAAGTCTTTTTCTTGAAGAAGTTGAAAAAAACGTCAGGCTCATACGTTCGCAGACGTTGAACTGTTGCAACAGTCAGTATCACTTCACTCTTCTTCTTCCGTATGTTCCTTCTCTTCGTACTTCGTCCTAAATCTGAACTAGTGGCACCCGCCGACGAACAACGGCTGGATTGGCGCCTAGTACTCCGACGGGCAGCACTAGATTGATCAGAACCAACTGCAGGTGTTCCAATCTCAGCACTCAAGGCACCCCTGGAAGGCGGTGTAGGTGGTTTGGATCCCCCCTGGCGTACAGGCACACTGCGCGCTGTACTCAACCTAGACGTCCGGGGGCTAGCAACCGAGGTATCTGGCTCCCTGGTAGCAGATGGTTGCAAAATGGACGCATCTTGCAGTTCCATCTCCATACGAAGCTCTGGAATCCAGTTCTCTAACTTTCCCTTGAACAGCGCTACAGCTCTTACTATGACGGAGCCCTGATTTCGAGGATTCGGAAATTTACGAAAATAGTTCACCTGTTCCGCAGCAAAGTCTCGAACTGTTGTCTTACCAGCCACAGAGGCAGACATCCGAAACGGCTGAGTTAAGAAAGATTCATTTCCAGCTCAACCCCAAGTACCATTCGCCTCATATCTTCCATAAATTCCATAATCCTGCTGTAAAAGTAAGATCGTACCATTTTGAACCCACCTCGGATAGTGGAGCCCTTGGGACCAACGTAAAACATCAACCAGTCCATAGAAAACGCAAACGCCATGGGTTCTATCCTTAAGAGCTTGTCTGGGGACATGTGCGTGCTACCTACATTCGAGTTTTGCGCAAAAACACGGTCGGAAACATTCACCAACATAAGATTGTTAGCAAAATTGAGTGCAATCTCTGATATCTGACGCAGTTGTCGTTCTTCGATTTTCCTTGTTACTGCAGAGTTTTGAAGTGCCTCAATTACCATCCCAACAGAGAGGTCACCAACAATAACGCCCGAGTCTACATGAACAGAGATAATTCTACTCATTACTGAGTGAATGCGGTCCGAAAACCACATTCTCAGTACAGACAATGCGGCTTCATGCAGAAGAACTCCAATTTTCACAATCTCATGCAACATCAGGTCCTTCCCGTCCAGTCTCGAACAGGTGGAAAGTCGCAGCTATTTCAGCACTGCATGCCACCTTTGTCCCTTGGTTCTCCTCTGGAACATGACTAGTCCACGATGTAGTCTATTGACGAGGTATGGAGATACAGTTATGCGCATATTTTTCGAAAGGTCGCCAGTTCATCCGAACGGTTACACTCATCAACCCCGCCGACTACAACAAAGCCTTTCACACTAGCTCATTTTCCAGGCTCTGGAAATTCTCATCTTCAATTCCAAGAGAACTGTGTTCTAGTATTCGTACTAAATTCAGATCTAAAACCTATATCTGGGCTTTGTAGTCTTGAAAACGAATAGTTTCCTTGGAAAACTGTGTGTACCCCTTAACAGGTTCAACAAAAATCGTCCTTGCTACACAGCGTCCAATCATTTGACTGACCCAGGACTTCAGACACGATCTGTACTTCATCAGAGGCACTACCCAAGTCGCAGGCTACTTACCTACTCCTCCTACCTTCCTCCACAACTGACTCGGGAACAAGAATGTGTGTATGCCCTTCAGAAGTGGCACCTTAATTGGCCCCAGCGGGTGTTGTAGCTTCCGCTAAAGCAGTGTTCATTGCGGGAATGGCCTGCGACTGATTAGCGGCAACCCTTACCACCCCTACATAATCCGTAGACTTCCCACCCTGACGGGTAACCACGCCCAACAACGAAACTGACGCCTGCTTCGTGAGAGTCCCATCAGTAATACAAGACGCCCGTGCTTCCAGAGGCGCCACTTTCTTAGCGGATACAGCCCAGGCCCCTGATGGTCTTCGAACGCTTTATGTGTTCTTCACACCAGCCCTCGTGGGCAGTAGGTGAGGGAAAGTACCGTAGTCAACTATCCTCGATTGGCTTGGCGTTGTAGCTTCTGGGCTGGGCAGGGAAATGGTTTTCAACAGACGTGTGCTGCATAATACGGCAGGTAACCGCCCGCTTCAACGGGACCGTGTCGTCGAGCGAGTTTCTTGGGGAATCGCTGCAGATCGCTCCTGATTTCGGCTGGTTGTACTGGACGCCCCTGTTGCACGAGGAGAAGGTTCAGGGAGTACTTGGGGTTGCATTACGTCTAGGTCCCAAGCATACATTCCATAAAAGGTTATCTCAGATAGATGCTTCAGAGGCGGTTCGGTTCCTTTAAACGGGTATGAATAGGCCTTCATCGTCTTCCCTTCTATGGTGCTTTTTCTCACTACAATCAGACCCTCTCCGGTTTTTGTACACGCGGACAATGGGTGCGGGTGGAGAATGCACTGAAACTCGCCTTCGCCCTCACACTCTGTAGCGATCCCAACGACATACCCGTTCGCCAGAAGCAGAGACACCGACGCCCCTGGTACGAATGCTGATTACGACATGCTCGTGTGTGGAGTTCTTCCCGAACACAAACGCTTCAGGATAGGTGCAGACGTACGGCGGAACGTTTTGAGCGACAAATGGATACCGCGTAAAGAGCTTAAAACAAGATTCACTAACCCTTCAACGTAAGCGGTAGCAGGTGGTTTCAAGCAAAAATCTGAAACAACCGCCCACAACGGCACAGTAGAACAGTCCTGACCATTCCCTCCCTTGATTTACGAGACCCTTCTCGGAAGCGGCGCCAACCGCACTATTTTATCCATTCGAGTACGGGCTATATTCAATACCCCCCTTTTTGCGATTTTTGGGACATTCTCGCATTATGTTGTGTCAAGCAACAGGCCCGGTCGTGCACCTACCAACGTGTCGCTTGACATAACCCAGACTAATTTTTAATGAAAACAACGCCTCGCCGGACGGCAGAATGCACTACCAACCGTACTTGTGACTGCAAACACAACTCTGCAACGTATGTGCATGCGCCACGCACATTGCGCATTCTCTAAAATATATTTAGATTTTTTTGGCTGCCGGGTGTGTCGAGCGACAGGCTTGGCCATGCAAGACAGGAGTAAGTTCCTGTCGTGCATGGCCAAGCCTGTCGGCCGACAAAATACCCGCTCAAAAAAACTCAAAACAAGCGGCCAAAGGCGCTAGGCACAGGCACACACGTGTAGGGTAACGTGCCACTTTTACACGTATGTGCATTCCCCACGCTCCATGCACTTTAACATAATATTTTTTCAAAATTTTCGGCCAGCCAGGTATGTCAAGCGATACGCGCGGCTGTGCACGACTGCGCCTGTCCCAACACACCGCCCACAATAATAAAAGGAAAAATGAAGGCGCGTGCCACGGCGCATGATACAAACCCACAGGTGTCAGTGTACGTACGACTCTGATGCACATTTATATACGCCATGATCCATGCGCTCTCCCTAAAATCTTTTTTTGGGCGCCAAATATGTCGAACGACACGCGCTGTCGTGCACGACAGTAATGGGTTCCTGTCGTACACGGCTGGGCCTGTTGCTCGACGCAATCCTTCCCTAATCAATGCAAAGATAAAGGTGTTGGCGACGGCGTTTGATACAAACCCTGTTCTTATCACTCGATACATGAAAACATAGAACCAAACTGGCTGCCCGCGTCCAGTACGCAGATTAACGCACCCTAAAACGACGGAGGTGCTTCGAACCTACTTCAAACTCATTCGCCCCGTCGAAACTCTGTTTGTGTCCTGGTTATTTGGTGAAGAAAAGAAGGATATCCAGTGGAACATGCTTGTTGCCGTTCAGGGAACAGCGCTTTCTGCAGAAGCCATCCGACCTGTAGTCACAGCTCGTTTCTCAGCTGCTGGATAAAATATCATATTTTCTGACTACCGCAACTTATCCGCGGGTATCACCTCCGTACTTCCTTCTACACTTGCTGAGGGCATTTAAATCTCCTTCTAGAAGTCCATCATGGAAGCGTTTTTTCATACAGCCCACAATCAAGATGGGCAATCCGCTCAAACGGCTGAAATGCTCTGTGCTCACATCCCTACAGATATAAAAGGCTTACGAAGAAGTAACCTTTCAAAATATAAGGAATAGTTTACGCAGTAGCACATCCTTCTCGGAATCACCATACTTTTCCCAGCCCAGAGCGCAAAGAAACGACCAAGCCTGAAGCCCTTAGATTACGTTATCGCCTCAGAAGATGTTTCCGAAACGAGACCAGATCCCGCTGCGAAGCCATTTTTCATCCAGGACGAGAACCACTCTACTCCCACCAAATCCAGTAAGAATACATTCCCGTACATGTCGCCCGGGTCGAGGTCTGTAGAGTGACCAGAGCTGCCGAAAGAAGGTGACGTGTTGTATACTCCAGCTTCGACAGTTCACGACAATCTACTCCCAAAGGTTCTGGATGCCCTCAGGGAAGGGTTACGCAACAACACGGCCCCATTCAAATCGCATGCACAGTTTGTTATAACCGCTTCGGTATGGGAAAAGAGAGAAACACTGCTGGTTCTGATGCCCACTTCTTCTGGGAAAACGTGGTCAGTCTTACTACCGACTTACATGGATAAAGGCTTTATGACATCTATCATCGTTGTTCATCTAAAAGCCTTGGCGTTATAATACGTGCAGAGTGTTACACGATTCAATCTAGAGTGCTAAATGACCCCTCGCCATGACGGAAGAGATAAATATGCAGTTGAATACATACTATCGGTGGAAGTGCTGGCTTTGGAAGCCTTTCATTCTTTGGTTCAACACTTAACACACCACCAGCGCTATGCATGCATTGCACTTGACGAGTTGCACTGCTATCTGATATGGAAACACTTCCATCCGGCTCTGGCGCATATGCATATGGTTGTAAACTATGTACCCGTTCACGTTTCTCGAGTGCTGCTGAGTGCAACCCTTCCTCCTGCCAATAGACCATTACTACGATCCCAACTCCAAGTTTCTGCTGCTCCCTTCTATGACACCTGCACCGCCCGAGACAATCTATCCTTCACCGTAACAGACCTCTCAACCATCGCAATACCCCATAGTTTAAAGCTCTACCAGAGAAATACCGGACTCCATCGATCTACATTTTCTCAATTTACCGAGCAGGCACCACACGTCCTCGCAAACGATGTTTCGAACTTCTTACTGACAACTGAAGAACGGTTGGTTCGAATTATGCTCCTTTTCCTGATGAGATCAGACACAAAATACTGCCACACTTACCTTACCTAACAGGACAAAATGCCTTGTTGAGATACAAACCCCGATATAACCCTCACCATCTTACTGTACCATGCGGGGCACGCACACAAAAATAAGACCAACACACACCACGATTGGATGTCCGTTCAGCCCCCAAAAACCTTAAACTGTTACCCGAGGAAAGTCCTAATAATGATTTGCACAGCGAAGTTCGGAACCTGACATGACGCACCTGATGTGCGTATCGTTTACAACTTGGGAGGTGTAGCGAGCTCAGTGGACTTCGTGCAGCAAGCCGGCAAAGCTGGTCGAGACAACAAACCTGCAAAGTGTGTCACACTATACTGCAAGTCTTATTTCCAGAAGATAAAGGACTTGTTCTGCACGACCAATACTCAAAACGAGCACGATATCAGCAGAATGTACTTAGACGCAATGGCTCAGAACTGATGGAATAGCTGAGAAGCGCGGATGAAATCAAACACATTATGTCGGGCCAACGCACTGTATGGGTACGTTGATGGGAATCAACCCGGTATTTGTTTATTCATCATCCTGGTCCTGAACTGCGATGTTGGTAACAAACGCAATGGTTCGAAATCCTCAACCCCACAAACGGACCCAACAAAGCCAGTAATACAATGCGTTACACGCTTCCCAATTTCTTCGACGCCATCTCTGAACAACCACCTCACAGCCCCCGTAAAACCCCCACCGGGACAACAGGCTGAAGACGGTGAAGAACTGGACTTTGAACTGCAACCGTTACTGATGCTGTCTGACCTATCCAGAGATACGCATGAAGCAAGTTCAACACCGGTGAGCCCCAAAGGAGTCCAACTCAGAAAACACTTGAAGAAGCTGGGGAAAACTGTACACCACCACAGTCATCCGCAAATACCTTTCAAGAGCTCGAAAGTATGTCCCCACAAGTTCTCGTACACCACATCCCAGAGCTGGCATGACTGTTTACCTCCGTCTGCATACCATGCTTGATGACCGAAAATCGTGTGGTTTCCAAAGATCAACATTCCTGTGCTTACGAAAAGGGAAGATGCTTTCCTTGCTTATCGTCTCTTCATCAAATTTCGCTCTGTGACTTGAAAAAAGGAGCACCTAGTTCATGTTACCAATGTCACATGCGGTACTACAAAAGGTTTTAAACGCATGCTCCTCCAGCAACGTTCTGCACCAGGCACTGTGGATTCATCGCACTTCGACAATCCGCATGGGGGTTGTGGCGCAATTCTTCAGATATGCAGGATAGCATCGCCGCCGTACTGTTTGAACCAAGCAGTCACACTAGTTAGAACAACTTGAAGACGAAGGCCATGAACACGGCAAGCAAAGATAAGCACAGGGTGTACATATTACATGCGTGGGTACCAGCCTCCGGTGCTCGTTAGTTGCCCAAACCCGCCTGCCTCATCACTTGGTGCCGAGCAACGTATTCTATCATGCAATATATAGGCGTTATCAATTCTGCCATTATGGCCCTATGTGCATCCACCCACCTGCGTTTATTCCAAGTTTCCCACGTACAAAAAGAGCACAGAACGCCTTTCCCGCCCTGTAAGGACAATGCACATCGTTCCACGAGAGCAGCGGCTTACGTCGTCGCAAGGCAAATGATTCCCGTCACAACCTGCCTGGTTTGCAAGTGTGATGGCAAAACACGAACGGGTCCCTGTTGCGCAAACACACTCGTGTTGCTAGCCGCAAGTCACGCTGCCCAGGCCACTGTCCTCGCATGAAAGGAACCGGTTTCTGTCATGCAAACCCACTCGTTTCGCTTTGCACAGGTCGCGCTGTGCCCAGCTTCCATGTTCTCGCATGGCAGGAACCGGTTCCTGTGTTGCAAACGCCCTCGTTTCGCTTGACAAACAACGTTTTCTGCAGAGTCAGATTATTGCTCTCAATATGGATCAAATTATTGTAGTGAAAACCCTATAGATCTAAATCTCTAAAACCGTCTTGTCCTGACGTGGCGCCTGTGCTCAAAACCCACACTTGTACCTTCGTTACTTCCCATATCGAAGGTCACAACCACTTTTGCACAACCGTAACGCTTGTTTATTGATGCAGTACATTACAAACATACGTTTAGTCACACGCCACATACCCTATTAAACTTTTTTTTTAGATAGAGAACCTATAACGCGTTCTTCTGGCTGTACAACTCCCTCCCTCAACCCCCTTCGATCCCCTGCCTCACCTCGGAAACCGCTTTTCTCACAAGCACCCATCCAAAAACCAATATGCTGTTGTTTCTGATTGCGGGCGTTCCCGTTTCTTTCCCCCATCAACCTTACGGATCTCATTTCGCACTGATGCACTCGGTCATTAGCTCTGATGAAACACCCTAAAACGCAATCATTGAATCTCCAGCAGGTACAGGAGAAACGCTGGCCTTATTATGTTCGACACTGGCTCTCCGCCCAAACATTGGCGATATCGAAAAACCCATTGATGCAAGCTCCACTACTGTCCACAATGCGTGTCCACCATATGCGTCTAGTGCTCTCAGCGCAGAGGGTAATATCTACGAAGATATTCATCTCCACGACGACGACTTTGAGCGACCTAAGCACTTTGCGGATACCACTTAGGAAAGACTTGTGCATTTCCGTCCAACTTTGCACAAGGCAGTCACTACAAGTACGAATTTGTTTTCAGACCTCGTTCCAACCTCCAACCCCACATATCTGTCTCATGAAGAGCCACATTTCATTGAAAGATTATCCTTCAATGCATCTAATACTTCACAGCCTTAGGTGTTCTACGTGACAAGAATGCACGTGCAGATATCACAACTGGCTTCGGAACTACAGGAAACCATTTATGCACCTTGGTTAGCTATTTTATTCTCGCGAAATGAGTATTGTATCAATCCTCTCGTACAGACGTCACAAAATGACAAAAAGCGCGAATTATGCAAGGCCTTCATTTACGGCCCCCGTGGTTGTCATTTTACGTGCGGAACGGATATGCTTTGCACCTAAAAGACCAAAAACCATGAGCCTTGGGATATCGAGGATTTAGTTCAACTTGGACGGAGCTTCCAAGGCTGCCCGTACTATGCAAGCCAGAATCTTTTCCACAATGCTTAGTTAGTGTTCTGCCCATACAACTACGCTTTGGTCAAAGTGTGCAGAAATGCACGTGGGCTTGACTTTTCGAACCACATAGCCATTTTTGAAGAAGCTCATACTATCGAGGATCTTGCATGCGAGATTTCCAGCTTCGTGGTTGATATCCAACCTTTGTTGAACGCTGCTCAGCTAGCAACGGACATTCTTAATTTCCAGAACACTACGCAACCGTTCCACAACAGTTTGCACATCATTTGTCAAATGCTATTCAAAATGGTACATCTGAGTGAACTAGTACTGGCAGATGCTCCAGCTTTCCACTCCAACCACTTAGATGAACCAATCATCCAGAGATCACGATTACTAAACTATTTGTCTCATGCCGACATAACTGCCGCCCAACTCCCCTCGTGGCAGTGTGCAGATACATACTTTGGAAGGTTCAACCACAGTCATTTACCACAGCGGTTTCGCGATTTTCTGAAATCGAAGAAACATCACCGGGTCAGTGCCATTCCAGCCCTAAACGCCGCGCAGCGTTGGGGCCTCTCCTCTCAACAAACCACGAAGAACTCTAATATGAAACGTAATGACCGCGCTTTGAACGGAGTTCCTCAGAACGGCTTCCGACGGACTGCTCGTGTTCTCAACTCCTTCGAATAATTCTTCCGTTGGCCTGAAGCGTCTACCAAGGCTGTCACCTGCACTTTTGAAGAACACTCAGGAACAGCAGTACAACTCAGTTTTCTGTGCATGACCCCTTCCGTATGTTTTAGAGAGGTTGCGGAAGTAGCTCGAACGGTTATTCTAACCTCTGGTACCATCAAACCCATGGAAGCCTCGTGCTGTGAAATAGGAACCGATTTACATATACAGAGCACCCTCTACCATGTGGCAGATGTGCAGAACCAGTTATTTCTTGCTTTCGAAACCCGAGGTCCTTCCAACTACCCCTTCTCAGCCACATCTAGTGGTGGCACAAATCCCAAATTTCAGCAAGAACTGGGAAACGCTCTACTACATACCTTTCACGCTATACCACACGGAATACTGGTCTTTCGGCCAAGCTACATATTGTTACGAGCTTTACAGAACCGCTGGCAGAACTCCGGGATTTGGGCTTCAATGATTGCTGCAGAGCAATCTGTTCAAACAGAACCTAGAAAAAGAGGACCAGACTTTGACTCTGTCCTTGCAACGTACTCCAACACAGCAAAACATAACGGTGAAGCTGTGCTATTTGGGGTGTACAGAAATACACTTTGTTAGGGAGTTGACTTCAAAAACGAGGCTTCTCGAGCATTCATACTCACGGGCATCCCACTCCCATACCTCTTGCCCCTCCCAGTTCGCTGCAAGTGAATTTGGCTTGATCGCTGAGCAACAGATGTGAACCTGAGACTCTCCGCTCTCACTGGCGATGAATGGTATTACAACCAAGCCTTCAATGCCTGAAACCAAGCGTTACGGAGAGTGATTAGACACAAACATGACTATGAAGCCGTCATTTGCATCGAATCCGGTTTTGAAGACGCCCAGTTACACCAAAGACCTTCCTGGACGCTTGCTGGGTTAAAATCAACCGACGAGCCACACTATGCTGTAGTACGTCAATGGAATACTTTCGTCAGTACAACGTCGTTAAAGAAACAGCTAAACCGGTATTTTCATATGCTGCAATGGCGACTTGTCAAAGACACCACAGGGTAGTTTCCACGAAGAGTTCCAAACCAATGGCCACTAAACTTTTGTAAAAACCGTCTCACATTAACCTATTCCTTTGGTACCTAAATTACTTATAGCGGAACTGCAGCCCAGACCCCTGCTCCAGTTTTTTCACCGCTTGGGTACAAAGGATTACAGAAACCCTTAAAACACCAAAACCCGCTGCACGTAATACCCCCAGCAATCCTAAAAACCCCCCCACCAGTACGTACACCCTAAGGATGTAACCAAGTTCCTACGCAATAGCTAACGTGCAGTACAAGAAACTTCTGTCTGAACACAAGAACGTCATAATACCGCGTATGTTTAAGCAAGTACACAAATCGTACTTGCATAAAACTCTACAACTTCACAGAAAACCCACCATGTGACACATGCTCGCCAGTACTGCTCTAAAACCATGCATAGATACTACCCTACGTGTAACAGATGCTTGGGCAGTGTCGAGCGACACCACTGCCGTCGCGCAACAGGAACGTTTACCTGTCGTGCGGTGCATTTGCAAAGTTCATCTGCACTGTATGCTTATGAACCTCGCCGATCAAACGCCATATGTCAACACATTCTCTGCTTTTTCGTGCAACACAACTCCACGCGCACGACAGGAACATGTTCCGGTCGTGCACAAATAAATGGTCGACTGCAAAAACCCCTATTCCTATAACCCCCAAGCGATTACGTACTCCCCCGTAATCAATATACACGACATTAGTACTAACGTATATTCCCAATAAAAATTAGTACTACTGATTTACGTAAAGGCCCTAAGTTTCAGCACGCCTACAAACGAAGATACGTGGTACATAAATATGTGTAACAAACGACTTCGGCAGTCTGCAGTGAGACCACCGCCGTTGCACAACAAGAATGTTTCCGTGTCGACGGACGCAAGTGTGGAGCTCCTCTACACTTGAAGCTCATACTAGTGAACCACTGTGTGCCACGTGTTGGAACATTGTCTGCTGAAATACCTGACACGCCTCACTGTGCGCGACAGGAACGCTATCCTGTCCCGCAAAGACAAAAATTCGCGTGCATATTTCGATCTTTGCACACCAAAAACCCCTTTCATGCTTCCTCCTGAGCAATTTGTACGCCTTTTGTCGTACTTTGCTATCACACTACTATAATAGTAAACACCTATTATCAAAAACCCCAAAGTTTCAGCAGAGCTCTGAAAAGCGGTAGATATCCATAACCTGTCTACTGTTTACCTAGCACTAGTGCTTTGTACCACAAACCCGCTGGTAAAACGTTTATTGGGAAATCCCAAGCATAAGAAACCCGGGAACAGAACACCAGTTAAAACCCCCTAAATGATTCCCTAAAACCTTCCAATATTGCACTTTACACCTCTAAACCTTACTATATCGGTAACCCAAAGCACGACACACAATAACCCTTACTAAAACCCTTAATACAAAAACGACGCTAGTGAAAGGATTTCGAACCCCTCCATTTACACAGAGCCCTATTATCCCCTGCATTCTGTACACATGGGCAGAATGGAGGAAAACCTTCTCCATTCTGTACAGTTTTTCGAAATAGACCCAAACCACCTCCACTAAATCCACCTATGCAAATTGGAGGAAAACCCCCTCCATTATGTACACATTTGCAGAATGGAGGAGAAACCCCTCCAGTTGGTACACTTTTGCGCAAACACCCCAAGAAACCTCCAAAACACTCACCTTTCCAAATCTTAAAACCTTAAAACCTCCATTCTGTACACATTGACAGAATGGAGTGGAAACAACACCTCCTACGAAAACCCCGAATGGAGGAAAACGTCCTCCATAAAAACCCTCTAGAGCCCCCGTATCAACTCCTCTGCCCACTTACGTCATTCCTTTGTTTTTCCCGTCCCTTGCAAGTCCCCTTGATGCCTTCAATCTTCCTCTCAATACGCAAAACCGCGCACAATGCCTTCCTGCCACGTTCCCCGGGTCCCAATTCAGTTTCCGTATCAGACGAACCGAACTCAGCTTGCGCTCATGCACACCGTCATTTGTGCTGCCAACCAGTGCAAAAACGCCGCCATTAAATCGCCCACAGGAACGAGCATGAGTTTGGCTCTCTTGTGTTTTGCACTGGCCCTCCAGCAGTACTTGATTGAAAACGATTCCAACACGATGCCTGAATAACACCTCACATCCACTCAAATCACCTGCGCACAGCCCAATTCGTTTCACACTCCCCAAAAACCCCCCTCCGTTGTCTTTACACCACTTCCTTCTTTTTCCAGCGCTTCGGATGACGATGATTTCTAACCGCCCAAGTCTTTCACGCACACCGAATGGCAAAAGCACACACGTGCAGCCACATAATCTCCTAAACAACACACACATGAAAATGTTCCGCATTTATCTTGGTTGCAGAAACCGGTGAATCCCACCGACCTCTCTCGCGTTCTGCCTTCACACCAGGCGTATGCCAGCACCCATCTGAAACCGCCTGTGCCTATCTTTTACGTGACAAGAACCCACTCCCGATTAGCGCAGGTCACGTCAGAGCTTCGCAAAACCACCTAAACCCCGCGAATAAATATCTTGGGCTCACGAAATGAGTATTGTATCAACCCAAAAGTCTGCAACTCCAACTGCAACAACAACGAAATGTGCCGCGCTTTACTTTAAGGCAAGCATGGCTGCTGTTACGCTTCCGGAACAGAGCTGCTGTCTACTCTACACCTCATCGACCAAGAACCTTGGGACATAGAGGAGATGGTCGAGCTGGGAAAAAGACATCACGCATGTCCGTATTACGCCACGCAGACCCTCTTTGATTACGCCCACCTCATCTTGTGCCCTTACAATTACGTCCTATACAGGGTATGCCAATCGGCCCGCAAGATTGATTTGAGCGACAACATTCTTATAGTCAATGAGGCGCAGAACCTGGGCGAGATGGCGCGTGAATTTTCCACCTTTTCTGAAGATACACGCACCATTACCAATACCGCCAACCATGCTTTCCATATACTGCGCAATGCTACCCCGAAAACAACTGTATATGTTTCCTTGCAACACCTCTCTAACATACTCTGCCCTCGTCACTCTCAGTAAACATGTTCTTGTCCAACTGCAGCTGGTGCAGCGAGAAGATAGTGAGGAAGCCATTGTCGAAGGTCGTCCTAATCTAAACTACTTTAGCCAAAACAAACTCACACGCAACCTACTCAACGCCTGGACCGTTTCCGAGTTCTCTTTCAGTAAAAACATGCACGGCCAGCTCATGCGACTGGTCGAAAGCCACAATCAGCGTCCCACAGCTCTCAATCGTGGCAGCGCTGCAACTAAAAACCCCAACAAAAATTCCAACAACAACAAACTCCTCACCCATGGTTGTGCAAACCACTCCCCTGAAAAACATCCGGTGGCGTATGAGCTTGTACGCGACGGAGTCAATGATGCATTCTACATTATCACGTCTTTATCCAACATGCTTCCACATCCGCAGCACTTCACTTTTGTCGACGGAACCACACAGGTCAAAGTCACTCTTCTGTGCATGAGTGCCTCCCTCTCATTCCAACAAATATCCCCTACAGCGCGATCGGTCATCCTCACGTCCGGAACTTTAAAACCATTACAACCATTCTGGAAAGAGTTGGGCACTCCTTTTCACTTCGTCAAAACCCTTCTTCACGTGGCCAATGTACACACCCAACTGTTCTTGGCCTTTGCCACCAAAGGCCCTGCGCATATTCCGTTCACCGCCACATCTGCTTCTTCTAAAATGCCAGCCTTCCGGTACGAGCTTGCCAATGCTCTTGCACAATATCTCCGTGTCATTGCAAATAGAATTATGGTCTTCTTACCAAGCTACACTGTGCTGCACGAATTGCATCGCTACTGGAACTTCTCTGGAGCATGGGACGCGTTACTCAGTACAAATCAATGTGTGTTGCTAGAACAAAATAAAAGAGGAACAGAATTTGACACAACGCTATCTCTGTACACCTACGCCTCCAAACAACCAGGCGGCACGTTTCTCTTTGCGGTTTACCGCGGGAAGTTTTACGAATGTGTTGATTTACAAAACGAAGCATCTCGAGCCTTCATCTTGATTGGAATCCCACTACAATACCTTGAGCATCTTCCAGATTCGTGGAAAAGAATGTGGCAAAACCGCGCCAACTCCGTGAGAACCGACCTATTTTCTGGACAACACTGGTATTACAATCAAGGCTTCAAAGCATTAAAACAGGCACTGGGCAGGGTTTTGAGACACAAAACTGATAATGAACCTGTCATATGCGTCGAACACAGATTCTTCAACCCCTTTCTAACCCATAAACTACCCTACTCGGCCTTCAAGGCCTTAACCTTCTGCCACACCAACCACATCATGTTCGGATTCGACAACTGAACACCTTTTATGAATAAATGTCTACAATGCATCACAAGTACAACCCTCTGCGTTTATGCCTTTCCATGTCTCAAAGCAATGCCTCACTTCCCATCCATTTGAAAGCCGATTACGACAAGATTTAAGCACTGAAGGGTCACGCTGCGCTTCACAAGCTCGTAACGTAGCACAGCGTTGGATCCCACGAGACATACAGCAGAAACATTGTTTTCAACCACCAAGCCAATCGCAGCAACTCCTTTACCCCTTGCTGAAGAAACAGCCGACGCTAGCGACGCGATCGCGCAACAGGCCATTCTCATTTCAACCACTCAAAAAGTAGTTGGAGGGTTACCAAAGAACAGCGCTGTTTTCACCAACTTTCCAAACGCACGCATGATCTCGTTGCTCAACGTTCGTTCATGCATATAAAGGTCCATCGTGAACTTCATATTCAAATGCACACCAGTCAAGCACGATATCAACCCGATTTTAAAGATGTAACTAAAACCTCGAACGGTAGCACCACAGGCAGAGAACACAATGCAACCCGTATTCAAGTTCAAAATAAACGTATCGTCTGCAGGGAACAAACACAGGGCTACAAGTAGCACCGCATTTAACGGCACTAGCAGTGTGAAGAGTAGACCACCAAATTACAAAAACGCACGTTTACGAAATGGATAACGCTCCATCGCATGAAACAGGGTGCTTTTCATAGTCCCATAGACTGACTCTACTATACCCACAGCGCCTTCTATTACAAAAATGTGCAAAAAGCTTTGAACAAAATACTGAAATAGAGTTGTCACTGCAAACTGAACCGATTGTTTTGCGGCTGGAATGGCATATTTCAGCAAAGGGCTTATCACACCGTGCAGAACCGTAAAACCACACGCAAGAATTAGTCAATATGCGAGCAATCGCCTAGAACTAAACAAATTCCTGAACACGCTACCTTCTTTCGCCGTCGCCGCGCGTTCTACATATCTAGCAATATGGTACCGTTCCTTTAGTATACGGTCGAGCACGCCCACCTCCATAAGCTTGCTACGGAGCCCAAGTGCTCTTATACATGTACAAACGTCATGAAGCTCTTCTAGGAGCGCATCCAAAACACAGTGCATTGCTCGAATTTCATATACATTGCTGATTGTTAGCAGTTTCACTTGTAATAATTCATTCCTCGTCACCACTGTGCGTTGCGGAAGATTATCAACTCTAGTGGTGCAATGAATAGGAGTACCTGGATAAATGAACACACGTTCTTCAAAAGACTGCATACTGTACAAAAACCTCTTCAAACAAAATCTCAACACAAGAACATTCACAAAACCTTGAGATATGAAACAATACTTTTATGGCAAACACCCCCTTATCCTTCGTCCCAAGTCCCATTGCAACGCTGCATTTCTTATAAACCTCAATAGTCCATACCTATTTGCACACTTAGCTACACCCCTTGTCTTCGGTTCCTGCAAAAGCATGATTTCCTAGAACTCTGCAGCTTTGCAGCACAAACCACTTTACAAAGAACCCCTCAAATGTACATACCCCTGAATTTGAAGAAATCCCTATTATTTAACAGCAAAAACCTCCAGAAGCATCCAAGTACCTCAAAGTTTACAGATCATGCTAAAACGCTCTCCCTAACACATTCCTTTAAAAGGCATTTGAAGGGCGATTGCGATTCATTCATAAAACCAAACGCTTAAACGTCGCCATGCCTACCCCTCATCAACCTCTTTACCAAAACATCTAAATACGCGCAAATGCCTAACAAATTGAACGCTCTAAACACTTGCTCAAACGAAACCTACAAGGTCTCTATATCTCTCTCCCAAAATCCACTTTCCAAGCCCTGTAACAACCAATACATTATGTGGTCCCTTATAAAGAAGATCAGACAATGTTTCCAACGCTACGCACTGCAATAGCGCATTTTGCCCGCGGTTATGATTGGCCGTGGGAGAATTGGTTCTCTCTTCAATACGAAGAGCGCGTACACAGGCTGGCGTCGCATTTTCGACTACTTTTCAAACCCTGACATCGTGCTTGGCCGTCACGACATAATCTCGGACGACTACTCTGGACTCATTTTCTGTTGTGTTCGCGCGAACGTCATGCACACCACAATTAAAGCCTGCCCACAAGCAAAACGCAAACAACTAATGTTTATGCAAAAAGACCATACCAATCCCACCCTAGAAATCACTGGTGTGCTCTCGTCCTGCAGGATAGTGGTACTTTATATTAGTGTATCAACAGAGGACGCCGTCCCAACCGATGGTGTTACCGAACATGATCTACGGGGACTCACAGTAGCTTGCGGCAAGCAGGCAGAGCAAGTTAAACAGCGCCTGGCCTACCACAACCTCTCCAATAACATTTTGGACAGCGAAACGTTTGAAATGGCGCAGTACGAAAAGATCATCTGGCTGAGCACCTTCAACCTCATCGGAATGTACCACGGCGGTGTACACATGAGTGAAGTTGCAAATCGCAGAATGAAGGAAGTAACGGCAATCATGCACGAGCTTTTTCACGTCGTTCAACAACGCACGACCGTTTGTTTTGATTTAAGAAAATCCGTACAGTGGCTTCTCTCTTATAGCGGCACGCTTATCACCTTTCCTACATTGTTTTCAGAGTATGAAAGAAGGAACGCCTACTTATACGAGCATTCTAAGCGTGTAATTGCACAAGGTCAGCAGGACGTATCCCCAATACACAAGTCTTACGTGTAGGTCGTATTCTGAGATCACCACAACCAATCCATTCCTGGATTACCCATCTGAGCTTTATAACAAAACCCTAAACACCCCAAAAAAACGGCTTCAATCCCCATTGTTGCCCAGAAACCCTCCTAAACCTCCTGGAACCACACTACCAGTTACGACCCCATAAAGCCTTGTTCAGCGAATGAAAAAAACGTTGATGTGTAGCTACGGCTAACCCTCACCTGTACTAAAACCTCTACATAACTGAATTCAAGAGCCCGTAACCACTACAGCGGTAACAAGAAAGCTCCTAGTAAAAACCATAAACATCCCATGAACTGTTCCCAAGCCTAACCCATTTAAATCTTACAACCGAAAACGTTAAAACCGCCTTTTCTAAACTATGTATTCTTCACTTTCAATCGAAACGTGATGATTGCCGTACCGTTCTGGTGACAAAAGCCCTAAAACCCTACTTCTGTAAAACCCCTAAAACATCCAACAATGCCACGTGTTGCTCACTCAACACTTCTAAACACGCCCTTTTCAGATATCTCCCGCTTCCAGGAGGGGAAACTGTTCAGCTGCTGAAGAGAACTGGCCTAAAATACAATTCCCAGCTGATTTCTAATTCTCGCACCCGTTGGAGTATAAATACGAGCAACAAAGTCCTCCAATCCGATGATACACACATAAAATCCCCTGCATAACCCACATTTAGATTCATGTTAGTTGTATAATGTCCTATTTTCGTATTTTGAGCGTTTGTGACCAGCTCTGTGCTCAGTAATAGTTCTGATGTTCCCATTGTAAAAATTACTAGAACCCCAAAACAACGAGAACAGTATACGAACTGAACTATATCACTCCACATACACACTGAAATTTGCTACACCGCCCGTTTCAAAACCCAGTAAAAACCACTTTCTCTAAACCCAACACTGTGAAGCCGCCCAAAAGGTAGGAAAATACCCTGAACACACACTAACCAAATATATTTCCAATTCTAAAACGAAAGTTATGACGAATGGGAGCACCAATTGTATACAGACTCATCATGAACATCAAAGATTAAAACGCCCGTCTGCAAGGTACAATTTATCTGCATAATAACCCCTAAAAACCACAAAAACTCCAAATACCCAATGGAGCAAAAATTCCTCCATTTCTAAACAGTGCACCAAATGGAGGAGGGATTCCTCCAGTTTGCATTCACCTTTCATGTTCATGGTTAAAACAAAAACCATACACCTCCTTCTTTCTTGTGATCAAGAATAACGGAAAACCTCATTTCGTCTGATTCCTCTTTGCTCCCCTGATCGATCTAGCCGGCAACCTTCTCAATGCACTTGCATGGGTTACATCTCGCTGCTGCAAGGTTTACACCGCGTCTATTTGCTCCGCCTTTGTCCCACACGCTGTAGAACTCGTAACCCATAACTTTTTATCTTCAGCTACGCGACCATCACCACCACCACCGCCAAAACCACCATTCCCATCATCACATTCTGTGGAAACGCCCCCGGCCACTTCCCCTGTAACGCCCTCTCCACCTTTCTCCACTTCCACGCCGTCGAACGTCTCCTGCGCAATGGCTCCGTCATCCCCACATTCAATCCGCGACTGCTTCCTGATCTCTCCCTCACGTATGCCTGCAATGTTGAAAGGAAAACGTAGCGCTTCTCTACTGAGTCAATGAAACACGTGATACGGCACGTCCTCCTCCTACCATCCTAGCTTCCCTTACTCGTTAATCATGCCATTCACCTCGCTTTTCCTTACGCGTTTGCCGCTGCTTGCTACTCTCCAGCACGAAAGCTCGGTTCTCCAGGTACACTTCCACCATTGAGCCCACCCCGGGCAGTACGTCATATAAAGGCTCCACAATCTTGCGACGTATTGTTGTATTCAGCTGCACGTTTAGCAAACTCAGGATCGTGTCCACCATAAACCCCTCATCCTCTTCGCTTTCCCCAAAAACCCCTCTAAACTAGCCTTGCGGCTGTTGTTTGCGTACTCCTCCCCCACAAAGTCGTTCTCACACCCATACTCAAACAGCCCGTCAGCCCTTAGAACACCTCCGCCTCTCTCGTAAAAGAGCATCTGCCCCTTCTTATGCTTATTCAGTGGCTCTGCGCGCACGATGTACGCAAACATCCAAACCGCCCACGTTCCATGGCTACCAAGCTGAATTGCATACGTGCTTGGAACCGCAATGCTAGTGCCCACCTTCATGTAGTACGTCTTCATACACAACTTGTCCAGTGGGTGCAGTGGAGCAACGTACTCAAAACAAAACCTGCTGTTGCCCGCCTCTTCGCTGTAGTATCACACAATCTCCTCTGTAACAAATACTTGCATAGCCGCTTCTTCCATGATGCCTTCGCCAGTTTTTGTTGTGATTAAGGTTGCGTTGTTGGTGAGCTTGATGCTTGTGCTTTCCTTAGAATTGCCTTCACTGTCTACCACCTGGTTTGGAAACAAAGTCAAAACGATGTAGTCGCCATACTCCACCCACCTTCCCGCTCGCGCACTAATGGTCTTCCATTAATCCCGAGCTTCACATCCGCTTCCACTCACCGTGCTCACCCTCGAGCGAAGTACAATGCAAGAGCTGTCGATGGACACCTCGTTCATCCACTTCTTCAGCACCTGAGTGAAGTCCACCATTCCTGTCACAATCGGAACTTCCATACAGAACTGACAATACACATTCGAAACTAGCGGCACATTGTAGAATCTTTTGGTCCGATCTGTATTTGCTCCTTGCACGCCTTCCACCAGCGCCCGCTCCAGAACCTTCAGAATCACGTACTGCTGTGCAACCATCATCTAGTCAAGTAGCTTGCATCGTTTACCCCGGTTTGCCCTCCTCTTCGCCAGCCGCATTAATCTCGCCACCCCTAACCGGCTTATATAGTTATACCGCAGCGCCACTGGGCATTGCTCGCCGAGGAAGCTCTACACATCTCCCAATCTTTCGTTATATCGCAAATGATGTTCGATTTGTAAGTAATCTTCCGCCCAAAACGTGTTAGTGGCCATCCCATACCCAAAACCCTGCACCAACCCTTCGTTAGCCACCTTCCAGAGACAACTCTTTGCGTTATCCGTTGTAAAGCCTTTAAATCTACTTAAAACCACTTCATCCACCAAACCCCCCACCGAAACGTCAACTGAACCCATCAACTGCATGCTTTCCAGTACGGAAAGCTCTTTCCCACGACCCATATTATGAAAAATTCTAAAACACAGCACAACCCACGTTACCCGCTCTCCTAAAACACCTCATATGTGCCGTGCAAAGGGAGCAGGCTTATCAAGAAGGGCAATAGTGCAAAGCTAAAACCGAAACAATCTTCTTATAAAAAACATACAATCCTTGCTTCCAGCAGTACATTCTTACCAGTAGCATAAAACCCTAACCGTAACAGCCACACATACACTTATTAAAAGATACTCCTAAATGTGAATGGAGCCTAAAATGTACGTATGCCCGCTATACGCCACGACGGTATGCTATAACGCGCATCCAAAAGATAGCACACCGTTCAACCTACAACCAACCTCCAAAAACGAAAAGAACCCCATGGATTTGTCTGAGCTTTCCTCAGAGATGTACAGGAGAATACAAGCGGCGAGATCATCTACTATACGTCTCGCCCCCACAGACTTTTTTGTCGGCCCATTGATAGGACGAAGCACATCACCCACCCACCTTGTTGCACTCGCGAACCAGATTGTTCCTGGCGTGGACTTTCATGTGTCGCACGCTTTGCTCGTGGTGAAGGGCGACAGCAGCTTGGAACTTGGAAAACTACTTTTTGTAGACGGCAGCCGCTGACTTCTCTTCAGCGCTCACTTGAATCATATGCTTCTCATTCCATACCGGCTCATTAATCTCAGTGAGATGGGTACCGAAAACATCAATAAGCAGCTCAAACGGTACGAGGGCATCATTGCGCGCCATGTAGAGTCCTCAGAGCCAAGAGCCCCAATGTACACTATCATGGACCAAGTTCTCACATACGGAAAACTAAAGGAATTTTGGACATCGCAGCAGAACAACCGCGGAACACACACGCCCACAACACGCGCAAGACCGCCATCCATGACCCACAATAAGCTGTTAAATCTGTATGAAGTGCTTCAAACGTCGGCAGGTATTAACAGTGTCCATGCAATACATTTTCTAGACTTCACCTTGAAACACAACTCCATGAGCGGGAACATGTCTGGAAAGGACAAATTCCTTCACGCAGACGTGCTTTGTGATCTTTGCTTTCTCGTGAAGCACGCGAGAACCCGATTCTCTTGCGCCTTTCTTAATACTGTTCGTAACTTCTATCTTCACAAAATCCAGAAACCTGTCACGTACTGGAAGTCTAAATCCTAATGCAGCGGCCCTAGTAACTTCTTATGTCGCTTCTATGACGATTATAATCCCTTTCCCAGTGCCGACGAAAAGGATCACGACAAAACTGGCTCACAACGTTCCAAACCAAACGAAACTCTCGCCAAGCATATTTCGGAGCACCCTGCCGGCGAGAAACAAAAAACAAACAGAACTCTGTCCGCCACATTATTTTTGCGAAGACAACACAAGCAGCCAGTGAAGTACGGAACAAACGATGAAATGAAGCTGCAGCAGCAAAAATTAAAGCTCCACACAAAACCAACGCATAATTTTGCCACTGCATCCAAAACAAAAACCCCATCCCACTCGCCAAAAACCCAGCGGTCGACGCGTTCTAGTCGAACGCCTAAGTGCGCCAAATACGGATGTTCACCACCCCCAAGCTGGGATGGATACGTCAAATAGGATCTGCAAGGTATTAATACCTTTTGCACAACCTGCAACGGCGTTTGGAGAAAGAGCACGTCGCGATGACCGACGTTCAGGCCCAGCAACATGCAGTACCCTACACCAAGGAGGAAAGAATTCGTATAGTTAAAATTGTAATATAACGAGTTCTTTCAGGCATCCACAACCTTAATACTGCCGACAGTTGCACCAAAAACAGCAAAAATCAAACCAGGTTCACCGACTACAATCCATGCAGCAGGTTTTTCAATGGTACGTCGGTTTTTTGACAGGTTTGCACAGAGTTGCACAACGACACAACCAACAAAGATTTAAACAGCAGTTATAAGGCCAAACACCCGCACAAGCCAATACTGGCTGCCAAAGGAGGCTTCCTTCCAACAAATCTATCGCTATCACAGCAGGTGGTGCTTTCTTTACACAACTGCAGCATGGCTAGTGACCAAATATAACGTTCACGTTGTCCTTTCTCAACAGCTGGACTGAGCCATAACCAAAGAAAGAAATGTATATTTTGGACCCTCAGCTAGTGGGTGGATCGTGGGATAATGTCTTCCGCGAGGGCAGTTGAACGTTGAGAAGTCTCATTGCCAAAGTGATAGACTTTCACAAATCATGAACAAAACGCAAATCCAATCCCCATGACAAAATCTGGACATCGAAACTGTTCATTGTGATGTTGCGTGGGCACAATCATTGGACGCTGGTTGCGTTTGCAAACGTGCCGCTCCTTCTTGAAAGTTTGGAGCGTGCCCCTCATATGCTAAAACGATCGCACAAAGAACAATTGAAAAAATGCAGAGCCACCATGTTCTGTGTCGATAGCATGTCTGCCAACAACTCTTCATGCTCCACTATTTGAAACCATCTTTCATGTCCTAACCGCTTCGTACCAAGAACAGACCGTCGTATCCTTCCACCTTCTATCGTCATTCGTCACCGCTCACCACCTTTGAAGCAGAATCCAGCAAGAGCTCGAGTGTGGATTCTTCACAACCGACCACATAGAGATCATTTCTAAACACATCTCTATGTTTCTAAATGGTTCCAAAATGGACATGCAAAAGCACTTCAACATATGTTACAACAAATTCCCCTTCACGGAATACGACGATTGCATTCGGCACCGTATGGAAGCTCTCATACCAAAATTTGAGGGAAAAGGCCAAGCAGCTATACCAAGCAACATTTTCACTGCCTCAGCTCAACAACCCCTGAAGCAGCCCACCGGAACGAACCATACAAGTTTCCCGCATACAAAAATGGTTACAAAACCAGAATATTATAACGCCTAACCCGCCTTACTCCAGCGAGGTGAAGCCAATCAACCAGAAACCACTTCAAAGCGATATTGTTTCCATGACGGCAAGCGACAACTTCAACGTGACCTTAAACAACTCACACAGCAAGTACCCACATCCCATGTTAACCACAACACCACTCTAACCCATCCTTCAAGACCCTGTGCTCCTCAATAAATTGACGGACGCTGTCAAACGGAGCGAATTTGCAGGGGTTAAAACGGCCCTCTCTACCATTTTGCTTCCTCGTATTCAGATGGCTCTGCACAAGCCCAATGGCAGGCAAGCTGCTTCTGCTACTAAGGCAGTTCCATAGCACCAGCCGCCACAAATGCTTCCTCAACAACACGATTGTTCTCCTGTACCCTACCGCAAAGTAAATCCGAACAACACTCTTCCCAGTCGCCTGTCTTCAACCTCCTCACACGCAACGGATAGTATTATGTCATTGCTAGTTCGGAAAGAAGATGATCTCGTGTAGCAAACAATGGAAGAAGACCTACGGGGCGAATGGGAGGCGTGTATGCTGAAAGCATGAGCACTTGTTTCCAGGATGAAAAAAGCACAAAACTGCAGAACTGTTGAGGGACAGGCCCATGCCAAACACTAAAACCATAAAAAACCACAAAAACATTTTCTCCATACAACTCAATTTTCGGTGTAGCAGAGCTTTACGTACAGCTACGAAGAATAAGACCCACACGAATAAAAGCCCTACACAATTCCTTCATCTCTGCAAATCCTTCCTATGGCAGGTGTAGTGGTACAGCCTTTTCTGCAACCAAAGCTTCCATGAGCTGTTTACGTTTACTTTATAATCCAAAACAACCCAACAACAGCTCTTGGGTTGCCGCGGACACCCCACGACTGCGAAACCTGAAAAAGCCACGAACAAAAAGCGCGTGGATATACTTCCGCATAGATGCTTTGTTAACATACTTCGACGCCGACAGAGCACCCCGTTGTAATTGGAATTGTTGTAAACGCGTGCGAAGATGTTAATTCAGAACAGAGAGACGTTCAACGCGCTGGCAAACATGACGCGCTCCCTAAAACGCTACCACACGCTGTTGGGAACCTTAATTCTTGATCTGGTAAAACAGCCTTAGACTAAAATGCCTGACTGATGAAGCTCATTTCAAAGTGCTCCCTTAACCACGAAAAGCCCGAACTACATATAATTTATAGTGATCCGTGAATAATCGACCGCTGCGGTCTAGTAAGACAGCAATTGTTTCCATCGTACATGCCCGCACTGGTCGCTCGATCACTGGCGCCCCAATACTTTTGGAGGTTTTTAGAGCGCGGTGGTCGAGCGACAACTGCCGTCATTTACGACGGGACATTTCCCGGCCGTACATGCGCGCAGTGGTCATTCAACCACTGGCGCTTCAAAACATTACAATTTTGAAGCCTGCTGTGGTCGAGCGACCACCGCCGCCTTGTATTACAGGAAAAAGTCCTGTTGTACATGCGCGCAGTGGTCACTCGACCACTGGCGCTTCAAAAAACTACAATGTTTTAGCGTGCAGTGGTCGAGCGACCACCGCCGCCATGTACGACAGGACGCTTTCCTGTCGTGCATGCTGGCAGTGGTCGCTCGACCACTGGCGCATCAAAAAATTACAATTTTTTAGCCTGCAGTGATCGACCGACCACCGCCGCCATGTACTACAGGACTTTTTCCTGTGGTACATGCGCGCAGTGGTCGCTCGACCACTGATGCTCCAGAGAAGTCAGTTTTATAGCCTGTAGTGGTCTAGCGACCACTGCCGGCATGTAGGACAGGACTTTTTTGTGTCGTAAATGCGCGCAGAGGTCGCTCGACCACTGGCGCTACAAAAAAAATTACTATTCTATAGCCTGGAGTTGGAGATGTTTAGCGACCACCGCCGGCATGTACGACAGGACGTTTTCCTGTCGTACATGCATGCAGTGTTCGCTCGACCACTGGTGATCTACAACATTACAAGGTTTTAACCTGTAGTTGTCGAGCAACCACCGCTGGCATGTACGACAGGACATTCCCCTGTCATATATTCGCGCAGTGCTCGCCCGACCGCTGGCGTCCCAAAAACGTTCACAGTTTTTTAGGCCGCAATGGTAGAGCGAACGCCACTGCTATGTACGACAAGACAGTTGCCTGTGGTTCATAGCCCCATTGTTCGTTCGACCACTGGCTGTTTAAAACGCCTTATTATACATATGCAGTGGTCGTGCAGGTTGTATCCCTGACGTTCGAACCCCCATACCTCCGTCTTCACATCCCTTTCCCCTAAGAAATTGGTTTACATTCTGTATCCCTACGCTTCTTAATCCTTCCTTCCTTTCCTCCCCTTTTTAACATTGGAGTACCTCACAAGACGCTTCCCTATTACCCACCATTACGTGCTCCAGTTACGGATATTGGAGCTGAATTCTTTTACACTAAGGAACCACGTTGGTAATCAGACGACGGCTTGCTCACGAATTATGCACGTATATAAACCTGAAGATCGTCGTACCAGCTGCTCATTCAACCGGTTGCAAAACGCAATTGCCATAATGCCCAACTGCACGAAGACCAACTTGGCTCTGTTGGAGCTACGCTATGAGTATGCACGTGAGCAAACGCCATGCGATAATTCTAGGAACGCCAAGTACACCACTCTCGTGGATCACGCAGTTTGGGTGCGAAGGAACTCCCCTCCTGCGCGCAAGCTCTGCTCCCAAGCAACCAGCAGCCCAAAAATGCCTACTTTTGGGGATAAAGAACCACGCCACGCGTTGTAGTTCACTTCGAATAACACTCGCAATGCGTTACAACAAACGCACCAAATTGCGAAAATGATCGATCAAACAGACGCCGAAAAAGAGTCAAGGCTGAGGGACTCCTACTGCATATGCAACGCACGTGGTATACACTTCACAATGCGCTTCTTGCCCAGCGACTTGCTCAAAGCGCCCGTCACGAGCATTAATAGGCGCAAGAACATACGTAACGATGTCCTGATAGAATGCGCTTCGCGATTCGAGATGTTCATATACATGAAGATGTTTGTACAGTTGTCTCGCCAGCGCGTACCTTTTTCTGGAAAGCGAAAGCGGGGACCACTCATGCCCGGGGCTCAGTGAACGCCAAGCTCCCTCAGAAACTTCTATGCGCTAACCTGCAGACGGGTTGCGTACGGTGTGCAACCGGTTACTCGCTCATGGGATTGCTATGCTACCTTTCTTGGTTTCGCTGACATTGAGAGCATGGTGTACTCTTATGTCATTTTCGATCCGGACACCTTGGGGTTTGGAGTAAAAGGCAGTTGTGAAGATGGCTTCTGTCCACTGACGCAGCTTATAACGCTCACACGGGACCTTAAATCATGCACTGACCCCTCCCAAGTGGAACCCAAAGCGTTCGCACGATCGGACGACTTGTATTCAAGCCTCTGCGCACTGACTGAGGAGTTCCTTAGCAATCTGGTCCGCGTCATCTCACACCCCCCACTGTAGGAGGCGAACTTGCGCCCATGGCAGTTGCTGCTAGAGCTTCTTCCAGTCGAAAAGCGCAAGGCAGTCGAACTGCCGCATTTACGGCAGCGTTCTTCTCCCCAATGGTTTGATAAGCTGAGTGTATAGCTTTGAAAACCTACTCTTGAGATTAACACCCAACACCACAAGGCGCACACCACTGCCAAATCTTCTACTAATGCTGTTGAGCATTCCACCACTTCTGCAAAACCCCTGGAGGTGATAAACGTGATATAAGAACCCAAAAACAGCAGCCACAGCAGTGGAACTACCAACGGCGACCCCAAAATGCCCCACCGCCCCTCCTCGCTAGCCGACGTACACGTGCTCAATGCCTTGGAATTGGAGCAGGAGCACATGATGAAACACTATGCAATGTATTGCTGCGGCTTTGACGACCTCGTGGATGTGCACTACAAATAGCATGCCCCGGACTCCGTATCATGCTTCCAGGCCCAACTGGTATTGACAGACCCCCCTTATGCCATTTTCTCTATGCGTGACAGGCCGAACAGTGACTACCACACCCTCACCGCCGCCAACATGAACAGGGTTAGAATTACAATGAGTCGTTGGTTACGTGTTGGTGGCCACTTCGTCATTTTCTGCACGCTTGAGCAGTTCCTGCGTTGGCATAAGCTGTTCAACAGCGTTAATCGCAAGGAAGTCGATGGTACCGTTGCCCCAATGTTCTGCGTGGACCACTGCCCATTGCACATGATCCATGCACCGGGTAACAACACCGTGCCGCCGGGCCGAGCATCTGAAGAGTTGATACCCATCACCCAATATGCAGTGGATGGCGTCGAAACACGTCTCACTCGGGCGCACGCGGACAAAATGGTGAACTACACCAACTTCAGTTACGTCCCGTCCACGGTCACCGCGTACATGAACGACATCTACCGTGGTCCGGCCGCAGATGTGAATGAGCATCTCACGTGGTCCCGCTACACAGACAGCGGAGATGTGAAGCGTGAGGCTGTTCGTCCAGAACAGAAGCTGATTCGAGTCAACATGGAGCTCATTGCCAGGTTCTCCCAACCGCGTGATACGGTTGTTGACCTGTTTGGCGGCACCTTCTCAACAGCGCTTGCCTGCATGTCTTTTAAGAAAGGCGAAGCATGCAGATTCGTCGGTTGCGAGAAAAAGGAAGCCTGCGTCCACCACGCCAGAAATCAAGCAGCGAAACACTTCTCAAGGCTCATCGCCGAGACCTTTGCCAGCGTTACCGTCATGCAAAATTTGTTGGATGTAGCCAACGCGGTGCAAAACTACTTTAAGGGATATCTGCGTCCCTCCCAGACGTCGGCAGCCGTGCCAAACTTCCCTCAATACCAAACGCTGCTGGAGCACATAGTTTTGTATTGTGCCTCTAAATGGCTTGCACAGGACTTCGTCACCACCGGCCTTCACATGGACCTCTCCCAGTGGCCCGGAGAAGTACCAAGGACTCTTCATCCTAATGAGCGTCAACGAGCGCCGCGCTCATGAGGCTTCAACGGCTACGCATTATTGTGGCTGAATCAACCATTGTGAACCCGTCTGCTAAGGTTGGCGTTTTTGCAGGCTGTACGTTCACAGAAGACGAGACAGTCTGCCACTTTTATGGCACTTTGGTATACCACGACATGTCCCAGCGAACCGAAATCCACAAAACATACGGCTCTGGCTTGATTAGCGTTACCCCACAGGATTTCCGCACGTATTGTTTGCAACTGGACTTCAGGGCTCTGGACTTCACCTCCCTCATCGGACTGAGCAAGGACAAGAAAATAACAAGCGTTTGGATATCGCCGGCTCCCTTTTGCGTAGGAGGACTCATCAATGACCCAAGTTACCTCCAGTTGGATCCTGACGGGCAGCTCGTTCGTGACAGTTTCAAACCCAAACGAACAGCCAATGTATACGTTGGTTGTTCTGCGATATCTGCGCTTAAAACACGTAAGCACCTCGAGCCTTGCACTCTGATAAAAATCAGAGCTTCCCGCCGTATAGTACGCGGAGAGGAACTCTTCATCCACAACAGTACTTCTTACAATTGGACCAATAACCTTGGTACCCCTTCACCCCAAACACCTTCTTCGACTTCTACAAAACACACTGAAAACTCCTGAAAACACCCCGCTCTAAGGTTGAAAACTCCTAAACAAATTCATAAACCTGCTCTTTCATGTGGCACTCACTACTGAATTTGAGCCAACACGCTGCAAACAAGCGCTCTTGTCGTGACACTCCTGAACACCAGAGCACCACTCCTCCCACCAAACGCCTCATTCCCGCATCACAACCCATATCACCTCCACAGTGCCCTTACAATCTGCCGAACGGCGTCTTTGCATCCGTGGTCCGCTCATCCTCCCTACTCCACAGCCGTACACCCCCATCCGAGCTCCCAAGAGGTGTTGCATTGCTCCATACACTCCCACCGCTCAATTAAGAACACAGACTCGGCACGTTCTTCGAAGCACTCCGAAAAATGCTCACCAATGGGTCCTCAGTGTTCAAATCTCCTACGCAGTTTACCATTACGGTTTCCCTGCTTGAAAAGTAGGGAGACGTACTTATGCTCACTACGACCGCCTCCGGAAAAACAATGTCTGTACCGCTCCCGATGTATATGGAGAAGGGCTCATATTCCTCCATCATTATCGTTTCTTTCAAAGCCGTCCTTACCGAGTACGAGCAACGTGCGGCAGCCTTTCAGATTCAAAGCAGCACATCACCGCAAACCAATGGCGGCATGAAAACCTTTCCGGATTGTTATATATTGTCATTCAAATTGCTTGACTCCGCCTCTTCAACTGCTTGCTTCGACGCTTGTTGCACAAACATAAACTGGCCCGCATCGTGATGGATGAAGGGCATTCATTTCTGTGATGGAAACACTTTCGCCCATCCCTCGCACACATCCACAACGCACTTTCCATGGTATCCCCCATAAACCCCGTATACTGCTCAGTGCCACCATGCCGCCCTGCGATCGTCCACTCCTATTATCACGGATCTCAATACCAACAGCTTACCTGTATACCAATTCCACCGCCCGTAACAGTATTCGCTTCTCCGTGTACGACACCTCCCCAAGCGTAAAAGCCCCCCGAATTCGTACTGCCGCAAGCACCTATCAAAGCTTGTTCCAAAATCTGCTTCAGAAAGACGTCCTGTACTTCAAACAATACGTTTCATCAATGCTCACCGCAATTATTTAATTGTTGGTCCGCATCATCCTATTTACACTCACAGGCTCCGCTACAGAACAACTACACAACATCATTCCACAATACGTACAAGTAACATTATCTCAGCAGTTCCCTTCTACATCTTTCATTTGCCTGTTCTATCACGCCGGCTTATCAGAAAACGAAAACAATAAAACAAACGACGACTGGCTCCATCGCTTCTCCGTTGCGCCAGCCGCCGCCGAAACCCAAACTGTTACTTTCATGACTTGCACTTCCGCCTTTTGAACAGGACTCGACACAGGAAACGTTCGGCTAGTGTTTCTTTTTGGACGCTGTGCCACTGCGGCCAACCTTGGGCAGCAGGCGCCCAGGGCGGGTCGTGACCGCCAAAACGTGCGGTGAATCACCATGCACTCAAAGCCGTAGTTCAAAATGGCACAGGATGTTCTTTGATCTACAAACAACCAAAAACCCAACGACATCGCCCGGTCTTATCTTAAATTGCTTGCCACAGACCACTGGAACCAAGAAAAAACCTAGATCAAACTGACGCTCGTGTGCTGCCGTAACGCTCTTTACGCTCACATTGATGGAACCGAACCAGACGTTAGCTTATTCACCGAAGAGGCTTTGAACTGTGACATTTGCGAAAAAACTCCGCGATTTCCGACCCCTTTCCAACGCACCTACCCAAAACACGTCTGCACTAAAAATACCGTCACAGCCTGCCAAACCCACACGCTCCCCTCTAAATCAGACCCCTATAGCCTCCACAGGTACCTTCTCAGCGGATGTGTCACCCTTCATCCTACCAGACCGAAGCAGAAATTTGCAGATGCCGCCTTACTATGGTTCTGTCAATCGGCGTCCGCAGCCGCCCACTCAGTGAAACGCATAAACAAGAACCTCCTCTCGTCTTTGCTGCCCTTCATCACTTCTTTCTTTTCTTCAGAAGGGCATACCAGCCCGCTTCAGTCTAAGGTTTCCACTTCTTTCTTTTATCTCATCAACTCCATTCAGTAAATAGCACGCCGTCTCCACTCTTTATGCGTTCCGTGTCTTATCCAAACTCAAACTCCCGTAACCGAGGAAAACCATGTATGCTCCTATGCATCCATTCCATGTTAACGATGCTTCTCGGACTCCCAGCACGCGTTTGAGCGCCCACACGACAATAACCGACACAAGACCTGCTACAAATGCCATATGGGATACTGCAAGGGACTCAAGACCCATTCAGATCCCAAAACATATGGTACTCGGGCATGTGAGTTTATCCCACTGCGCCAGATTGCATGGCTTCTCTGCCGCAAAAACACAGACATGCACAGCACCATTGCAGTCAACCTCTTTGAGGAAGAACGCAACTCTCAGTTGAACAATATTGCTACTAGCAGTACATCCGAGTCCACTACAGTACAGCAACAAGACCAACTTTTCCACTCCTAATTGACAACAACGGACTGCAAAGCCGTTCCCAATCTTATACGCGTCAGAACGTGGTACAAATCTACAACTCATCTTGTATAGCTCTGCGTGACACCATGTTGGTAACAATAAATGTGTGGCCGTAACATATACGTGTTACTATTCGTTACGTTTATTCCCCCCGTAAACATCCTCACACGTTGAGAAACGCGTATGTGCGATCAAAACGAATCACACCTCGCGCTTCCTTCTACTGTATTCTTATCTGTATTATGCATGTACACCAGGAAAAAGTCCTGTCGTACATGCACAGGGTGGTCGCTCGACCACTACCCTCCAAAAAAAATACAATTTTTTTGGTGCAGTGGTCGAGCGACCACTACGTTCATGTATGACAGAAAAACGTCCTGAAGTACATCGCCGCGGAGGTCGAGCGACCCTAAAACACCCCAAAGTCTCCGAGTTCGGTATTCCCATAGCCAAGCCACCACCTTTTATACTTACGACAGCACCAGTTTGTAATGTACACTGCCTACGGCAGTGAACAAAACAGGAATCCTATTGAAGACCGATTTAGGACAAAACGTGCTTTGCATACCACTGCACACTTCTGCAGCACACAACGCCCACCCCCTAAAGTCGAAAACACACCTTCAGAATGGCACATGCTATCCAAGATAATTCCGTTTCTGTTAACATTCTGCAACCCCTAAAGCCCCTAAACATAAAACAACAATAGAATAAAACATAGGAATCTAAGTGCCACCTCCCAAAGAGTCTAGAAGTAAAACCCGTAAAACCATTCCACCCCGTACAAAACACGTAGATCCGACCGCAAAAACGACCTTAGAACAAAACCCCTACGTATAAAACTGAGTAGAAAGTCATTTCTTAAGTGTACGGCAATCAAAATTCTTTTTAAAAACATTCTATCTTTACTAGCCGGACCACAAAACACCAAAACCCACTAAAACTAAAAACGACGTTTAGAAACACCCCTAAAATGATCTAAAGACATATTTCTACGCCTAAGTCCAACCTTTAATGCTCTAATACACACATAATCATGAAAACTGCCGCTTAGCAGGACGGAGGTGGTTATAACGTTGCTGAGCAAACAAATATACAACCCTAACACCATGTAGCGCAAAAACCCCTAAAACGATATCCCAGCTCCCTAGAACGCCTAATATAAGAAGGAAAACATTCTTATCAGTATTCACTCCCCCACGGTACCTCGATAGATTATTTTGTAATTCTCCTGTTTTTCTCAAAGTGCACCTAAAACAAGTAAATCTTGCTATCAAGGGATTAAAATAACATAGAACGTTTTCAAATGCTAATATAATCACCTAAAAACCGTTACATTTAAAACCCTAAATTTTAATACGAAGGTTCTTACAATGACATAAAACCTTTCTTAAAGATAAGAAATCCAAATTAAAAACCCCTAGATTTAAAACCTTTAAGTTTTGTATACCAAGGCTCTTCATTCTTTCTCGGGGCCTCCCTAATAAGAGCCCACTTTGTCTCATTTGTTCCATGTCTGTAAACATGTCCGCATTGCTTTGCTTGGGCAAATATTTCCAATACTACAAACCCCTAAACATTTGTCAAATTGTCGTGTGCCTGTGGTGCACACGAGTTGGTTGGATATGTTTTTTATTTGCACCTTTTTCATGGGGCGCTGCCCAGCTTCCAGCATGGAAGCTGAGCATAGTGCCCGCATAAATGCACACCTCTTATGCTTGCGGCTTCACCACTTGGAGGAGAGGTAGGAAGGAACATGCACACCCGGAAAGGTCGTTGGCTCCTCCGTCCGCATTGCCTCCACCTTCCGCTTAACAACGCGCACCCCCGACATCCTCTTTTCTTGCGCAACATGGTACTCTCTATGAGGGTTAATGCTTCGAATAGTATGGGCATTAAACTAATGTTTGACGTTGAAAGCGTTGAGGTTTCAAATTTTTTTTTCTACTTTGAGAATGTGTTGATGAGAGTAAGCCTCAACATGAAAAGGCCACTGAGCTTCTCTGTTACCTCGAGAGAAAAGCCTTTGACTACTACTATAACATCTATGCCTCGGATGGCGTATTGCTTCCCGCAGCAGATGACTACGAGGTCGTGAAAAGGTTCTTCAAAGAGTTTACTGAGAATGTCCAGCCACAAGAATACATCCGAAGAGGAATGATGTGCAGTGTACGACCTTTTGATACAATGCCATCTCTTCGAGAGATGGATATCTGCTTCAACAAGGCTGGATTTAATATGGAAGCCAAGTTTGGACTGCTAAGGAATGCAGTAACGGAACATATGGACATGACACAGTTCGCTCTTTTTCGTATTTTTACTGATTATAATTCTCTGAAAGCAACAATCAGAGACTCTGTCGCTTGCCGAGAGACTCTAAACTCTTCCGTCAGTACCAGAACGCCACTTGGTACAAAACGATCTGAGAGAAGGCGGATTTTTCGCCGACCAGAGCAGACGGTGCAGAGCCTGGAGTCCAAAGTGGAAGAATTGACGGACAAGCTTGCACATCTCACACTAATGGTGCAAAGGAAGCAGAGGGACCAAAGTTTTGACGGAAACGTGAGAACTTGTTCTTTCTCCCAGAAGCCAGGACATGGCGCCAGCAGGTGCCCCTCAAACCCACACCAGGACACATGTTGTGGGCACTGTCATCAAAGGAGATATTGTGAGGCTATGTTTTGGTCCCAGTCACCTATTGAGAGAGAGAAACATGTTCGACTTGCAGAAGCAAACGTCGAATTTAAAACAGAGGAACCTCTGAGAAAGAGGACTCCTCTACAGGATGCAGAGGCCATTGCCGCACAGGTCACCATAGTCACCGAAGAACAAGAAGAAGGTCCTGTGGTGACAACGAAATGTGGCCCAGATGGCCAAGCACTTCTCAAGCAACCAAGAAGCTCAAGGGTTGATATCGGCTCACTGCTAAACACGAAAGGCCAACTTCCATCTACAAATTCTAAAGTTATAATAGACCTAAGCGGCACGACGGTATACAGTCAACGTAGAAAGGCAACTTCACGAAAGAAAGGAGCGAAAACAAAGAATTATACAAGAGCTAAACAATCAATTCCAGAACGAGTTGGAAGGTACAATGTTTTAATCGAACTAGCAAATGCCTCTTGCGCACTCAAACTCGGCCAATTACAACGTGGAGACGCCGAGGAGACCAGACGCAAAATTAGGAAATTGTTCGTAAAGCGAACCACCCCGCGAAAGGTAGCAGCGGTGGAAACCGGAACCAGCCCGAGGAGGCTTAAGGTGGGCACCGTGAAGCTATACGTTACGACCGTACATACACTGCTCGACTCAGGAGCCGTACCCAAACGTTTATCCAGAAAACTATGCGAACGACTGACTCTCTCTCCAGAACCAAGTTTAAGGAAGATTAAGGTCGCTGATGGGACTTCTTTCACAGATCGAGGGGTCCTTCGGGACGTCCCTGTTGTCTTTGGAGATTCAACAGTCACATTCAACCTTCTCGTTGTAGATGACCCCCCGGTTGATGTCATAGTTGGTTGGCCAGTAGTACAGGAAACAATGGCATGCATCGATCTTGGGATTCAAACCGTTTCTGTTACTATCGACGGGGTAACATCCGTGTTAGAACTAGAGTATGATCAGAGAATTTCTGACTTATTAGAATCCGAGACTGATAGTGAGGATTTCACGTCCCACTCGGACCTTGTTCCGTTGTCATCGAGCTCAGAAGAAGAGAACGATGACCTGGTACTGTCCATGAGAGACGTCGAACGGTTTGAAGCGGACCTCTCAGCTGCAGAAGAAACTGAAGAACTTCCAGATCCCATCGAAGAAGATTCAGAAGAAGAAGAATACGGTCACGACAAGGAGATCATAACCATGCAATTCCACGACGGTGATGATGAGAAATCCCTACTTCTCGCAGCAAAATTGAGACATTTACAGACAAAGGTTCAAAAGGAATTCATGGAGATGCTAATAGATCAAAATCTTGCGGCCTGGTCCCTGAATGACTTGTGTCCTTCGAACGTGCCAGTGAAGCACTCTTTTCAGCTCAGAGATAATAACCCAATCTACTACCCTGCAAGGCAGCTCTCACCACGCCATAACGACCTCGTCAAAGCAGAAATTAATAATATGTTGAAGACAGGTATCATTACGCCAGCAACCTCAGCATGGCTTTTCCCGATCGTTATATCCACTAAGAAAGATGGCAAACCACGATTCTGCGTGGACTACCGAACGCTCAATGCCAGGATGAAGGCTGATAGATGGCCTCTCCCGAAAATTGAAGAGATATTTGACTACCTGTTGGGACCCAAAATCTTCACCACACTAGACTTTCTTTCCAGATATTGGCAGGTCTGGGTATCAGAGGATTGTAAGGACGCCACCACCTTTTTGTGTAGAGTTGGGATGTACAAGTTCAAAGTAATGCCGTTCGGGCTTATGAACGCGGCAGCTACATTTCAGCGGATGATGGATGTTGTCTTCAGAGGATTGAAGTATGCTCGGGTATACTTAGACGCTGTCGTGATATGTTCAAAATGTATAGACGAACATCTGACACATTGTGAATGTGTGTTCGCTGGCATCCGAAAAAATGGTTTGAAATTGAAATTGGTAAAGTGTAGTTTCGCCCAGTACAGTGTCAAGCTATTAGGACACATTGTGGACGAGACAGGAGTTCATGTAGACCCAGAGAACATTTTGGCCATACAGAACGCCCCAGGCCCCTCGTCGACAACGGAACTTCGAAGCTTTCTTGGCCTAGCGTGGTACTACGGAAGATTCATACCAAATTTTTCGGAAGTGTCAGCCATTCTTCATGACGCCACATCGTCAAAGAAGCAGTTTAGTTGGACCCCGAAGATGCAAGATGCATTTACACATCTTAAGAACCAAATGACGTCACCCCCTGTGCTTACATTTCCAGATTTCTGTCAACCTTTCGTTGTAGAGACCGATGTCTCATCGATATCACTAGGCATCATACTATCACAAAAGAAAGGAGATGGGAAGATCTACCCTATTCAGTATGCTAGCCGCACTATGAACAAGGCTGAATGACGGTACTCCGCATGTGAAAGGGAAGCTCTAGCAGGAGTCTATGCTCTTAAGACGTTTAGGGTGTATCTCTTGTCATGAATGCCCTTCAAACTAATAACTGATCATCAGGTGGTACAGTAAGCTTTTCGAAAAAAGATATCGACGGTAGACTAGCCAGGTGGATGGAGCTTTGGCCGACTATGAATTTAAGATTCAGTACCGAGCCGGTAGCAGTAATCAGGCCGCGGACTACCTGTCTAGAATAGACATACCGGAGAGGATGACAGAGGGAGAATTGAGTTCGGCCGTACAGATTATCATGCTAGAAAACGACCTTGAAGGCGAGTTGGTGGTTACAAAAGGATTTCTTTCTGGCGTAGATATAGGAATTGAGGACGCACAACGAAAACGCACAATTAAAAAGAACGCAAAAGCATTCATTGTTGGGGATGGAAGGCTCATGAGGAGAACATCAAAGGGATTGCGATCGATCCCCTTCCGAAATGACAGAGAAGTGATCTTAAGAGCCTTTCACGACGACATCGGTCATTGGGGAATAGACTCTACCAGAAGTTTTGTATTGGAAGGATACTGGTGGCCAAAGATATATCGTGACATCTCTGACTATGTGGAGAGCTGCAATGGGTGTCAACGAGCGGTAGGCATTCCAGCGTATAAAACTAGCCTTACATTTCCCTTGACTGGGTTCTTTCATGTGTTTTCGATCAACCTTGCGGCACCATTGCCTACATCTTCGAAAAGAAATCGATTCAGAGTAGTATGTGTGGAACAGTTGAGGGGATGGCTGATTGCTCGGGCCACTAGAACGGCTACGACCAAATTAGTTATAAAATTCATACATGAAGAGGTCATACAGCCATTTAGTCTTCCCAGGCTCATTATATCTGATAATGAAACCTGCTTTCGAGGTAATGCAATCATCTAATTCATGAAAGAAAAGGCTATTCCGTGGAAACCACTACTCGCCTATGCACCCATGTCAAATAAGAGAGCAGGACGGATGGTTGGTACCCTAAAGAGTGCGATAGCCAAAGAGGTTATCCAAAGAAATGAGGAATGGAACGTATTTCTGTCAAGAGAGCTTTACAGATATCAAAGACGCCAGATGGTAGATGGGAAGTCCTTATTTGAGCTACTATATGGCATAGCAACACGAATGAACAGCCACGAGCCCGCCGTACTTGTTCCTCGCTACAGCAGTACCCACAGGAGACTTGAGCTAATAGACGCAAAAATAGGTTGAACAACTCGTGCCCTACGCCATGAAGAAATTCAGCGTGACAAAAGCAGAGTAATTCGCTTCAACGTTGGTGACGAAGTGCTCGTAACAAAAGGACAAGCACTCAATGCCAAGAAGAAATGGCCTCCATTTTAGTCCAGTTTCTACGGCCCCTGCAGAGTAGTAATCGCATCGCACCCACGCTATGTTCTAAGTAGCCGGCATCGAAGGATGTCCCAAGAACCTATACACGCCGAATGGCTGGTATTGTACTGTCCACGTCATGCTCATCTGCAGGAGTAGACTATATAAGCAACTGTGATAGGAATCAATGCGTACAACTTAGAATAATGTAGTAGCTGCCAAGAAGAACAATTGTTTGCAGCTACTTGTGTTTATTTATACGAATAGAATTCATGCATAGTACCAACCGAAAACCTAGTTCGGAACCAGCTCATCAATTTCCGCTTTCGACCTCATCATGGGGCAAGTACTTGATGGAACTTTCACCTGGGTCTTTGCCATAAGCCTATACATGACGATCGTCCGAGAAATGAACGGGAGGGAGAAACTCAGCAAGATCTCGGCCACCTAGTTCAGTGGCAGAAGACATGACTTGGCGAAACTTCTTCTCTCCAGCCACGATAGGTACCATTACGAAATGAAATCAAGAATCATCTTCCTTCCGATCGACGAGGCGAGAGCGACTAGAAGCTCTCGGAGGACCTTCCCCAGCCGCACAGTGAGCTGGAACAGATCCGATTAGCACACGAACCTCACCCAAAGTAACCTGAGGAAGAGCAGCGTAAGCACTAAAAGGTTCCAGCCCATAACGATAACCTTCTCGAGTAGGTCTGATTGGCGGCGTTTGTAAGGCCCACGACGTATCGGAGGGACGATACCAATAGCATTGTCACCTTGCTCGACATGTGTGCCTCTACCAACGGACGTGTGGGGATCTTGAACCCCACAGAAACGAGTATAACGTTCCCTTAACTCCTGGCAAAGGCAGTCAAAGCCAATTATTTCATCACGGTATTGACTTATGATTGGAAGAACGTATCTAAACGAACGGGTCACTTTGGTGAAGAGAAAGATTAACGAAATCATCTCCTGAACAGCCCTTATATAGGAGAGCATTGCAAATCGAGTGGAGACCCCTTTTGCAGTTATGTATACACCGGTGAAAAGCCTCACGAAGACAAGATGTATGCATAGAAAGAAGAATCATTTATTGGACTGGAATGAACGCCATAAGTATAGGAACTATGAGGACAATTCATCTAGTGTCAGCGACCTTTTGGACAGAGCTGACGGCCCTCGATGGTCTTCGAATATCGGGGACGACCCCCAGGGACTAAGAAGATAGAGTCCTTACAGAGTCGCAAGGGATGGCGCTCTGCACTATCCAGTATCATTCGGCGACGTCCATCGACCGCGACCAAATGGTTAAAGCGGGATGAAGCATGACGGCCATCATTCACGATATGCCCAACGTAGTAGCCAAAAGTTACGATATCCCAAACGGAGAAACTCCGAAGCTCAATAGAAGTTTTTCGAAGCTCGATCTTAGAAGGGAGACTCCTCACGAAATAGCTCATCTCCCGCAGACTCGCGAATGTAGTAGGAGTGGTCTCGAAGTACTCGAACAGCCTGTTAGATCCTCTCGGCCACATGTCGCATCTATGATATTCAAGAGGGCAGCTTGCATACACTCGCCATCGTTATTGCGAATGTAAATGCAACTCTCGTCTCGTATGCTAAACTCCAGCAAACGAGTATCCGACGGGCGCGCCCCTGAGCCTTGAAAGATGGAAATAGTGAACCTGAGATTCCCTTTGCACCATTCCATGATCAAACTAAGACAGTCTGTACCATCGAGATCAGAGCCAGACCCCGGAACAACAGGCGTACTAGGCGTATGTCCAGCCTTCGCAAGATTCTTTGCGGCGGTCGTCATCGGCGCAATACGAAAAGCCGGGCGAAATATAGTTGTGTCGAACATCTGCAGGGTCCATATGTCGATCACCTGAAATCCAGAGAGTTCAACTTGTCTTACACTCGCTCCTCTAAATTGTCCCTCAAAGAAGAGTATGCAGTTTACTTCTCCTCCGGAGTGGTGTGAGCCGGATCTCGCAGAGTTGAATATTGAGGGAGCATCGTGGGCGAGTGCCGAAGAAGGACCAGCTTTGGCTGGAGCAGACCTTTCTCGAGGGGATCGATTATTAGACGCATCAGAGTGATGCGACCCATTTTCTTGATCGGCGACGCGAGAAGTCGGAGCTCGAACGGAGCGTAGCCGTGGCGGCATCGGGAGATTTGTCTTCCCAGCCAACGATTTTTTGGGGGCTTTTTGTCCTTGAGTACTCGGGTTGTGTCGAGTTAACCGTTTTCATATCGATTCGGTAGGTCCTTGTTGTCGGCTTTGTTGCCTGCGTCGAGCGTTTTTGCCACCTTTTCCCATGGTTTCTCTTTCTACCCGAACACTTATCCGTCTTCTACAACTTTAGTGTAGATCGATTTTGGAAGTGTAAGGGTCGCAGGAAGATATTCAAAGTGGGCGTTGCATAGTCGCTTCGTTCACTTTTGGCTTAGTACCTAGTCACGCTAGAAGCGTTTTCGGTGTAGTCTGGTGTTTGCTTGCGCCTCAATGTCGCTGGGCGGGAGAGCACGGAGCTTGGAGGGAAGGCCTGTTATATAATTCTGAAACACCGTCCAGGGCGGCGGTTTTAGGGGGAATGTGTCGTGTGCCTGTGGTGCACACGAGTTTGTTCGATATGTTTTTTTATTGCACATTTCTTATTGGGCGCTGCCCAGCTTCCAGCATGGAAGCTGAGCAAAGCACCTGCATAAATGCACACCTCTCGCGCTTGCGGCTTCACTGCTTTGGGGAGAGGTAGGAAGGAACTTTCACACCCGAAAAACTCTGTGGCTCGTTCGTCCGCAATGCATTCACCTTTCACTTAAAAACGCGCACCCCCGACATCCTCTTTTCTTGCGCAACACAAATGTTGAAAAAAACGCATTCCTTAGTTTCCACAAATCCCCCTAAAACCAATCGCTTTCGCCTTCTCGCACAACATGCGTTAACATGCCCGCATTGCGTGGTTTTAGCGAATGTAGCAAAAACAAAGCGCTTTCGCAGTTTTGTACAATGTGCAGAAGAAATCCGCGCTTTGCTCGCTCTCACCTAAACGGCCCAAAACCAAGTGCTTTCGCGTATTTCTACAATTTGCGAAAACATACACAGATTGCTAGGTTGTGGTAAATTTGCCCAAAACTAAGCGCTTTGCATCATTTGCACAATATGCGTAAACATGCGCAACATATTTGCTTTGTGCAAATGTGTCCAAAACCCAGCGCCTTTGTACATTTGTACAATGTGCGAAATATTCACAGGTTGCTTGGTTTCTGCCAAGCTGTCCAAAACCCAGCGCTTTCCCAAATTCTACGAATGAGACAAAAAACATTCCCCGCGCTTGGTCTACGAAACGATGACTAAAACCTAGCGTTGGGGCGCCCTGTATTGGCGGGCTAAATCTTCAAAAATGGCCTCAATTACGCTACTTACACGACATGTACGCGGCACGTGCCATATATGCCTGAAATCAAGGGCAAACGGCGATGTCAAAACCTAGTTTTTTGAAGTACGCGCTTGGTTTTTATCCGAACCAAGCATTCTATAAAGTTTAGCCAGGTTTTTTGAGATCAAGCGTTTGTTTCATGACCGGCGCACAGCGCTTCGTCATCCACTGAAGGCATCAAAAATGCAGATACAGCGAATTTACCACTCATTCAACCTTTTGCGTCAGAACCAAGCCCTTGCTGACACCCCTGAAAACCAAGCGCAAACCCAACCTTACGGCCAACACTACTATAAGAAAACATGGAAGCCGCTATACCAGTATGCTACGGTAAAGTATATCTGGCTGGCCATCAGAGATCAATGGCCCCACCCAAAGATCCATTCTAAAGGCAAAGCGGTAGCCAAGACGATCATCTCAAGCAAAGACCACAGAACAGGGATAGGACTAGAAGAAGAAGCCAGCAATAACATCCAACACAGCCCCCGAGACGCGCAGGTCCTCTGAGTCCTCCGAGTCCTTGAAGACCTAGCTGTCACAGCTGTACTACGTAGAGCAGTGCGTAGAATAGGTCTATATAAGGAACTTTTGCCCAGCGAGTCCCTTCTCCACTCATCTCTCCTCACCACCAACCGAGGCACTGATGAGTCCTAGACACGAAAGCGCTTTGCGTATTTCGATGGTCTAACCCTCAAGCCGTCTCTCTTCCCCCTTCTATCCTCCCTTTCTCATCCCCCTTTTCTGTCCTTTTCGCACCTCTCACCGCGAGTGATCCGGCATATCCCCACCATACATTTCAACCAGAAATACCTTAAGAAGGACAGTTGCCGTCGCCGATCTCTTCTCAACATGGCTCCAGGAACCCGGTCGTCTTCTAACGCCGCTTCAAATGATGGGCTATACAGTTGAGTCGAGGAGCACCTTCACACCGTCACTGCAACCCTTGGCAAAGAGAATGAAGACGTCGAGAAGAAGATCGCCTCACGCCGCGTCGTTTTGCATCAACATATTGAACATCGACGAAATGGAACGCTGCCCAAAGGAATTGAGGCGCCACGAATGCCACAGTTTCCAGCGACCATGGCAAATGAATTCCGTGGGACGTTTGACCCCCTTGCTGAGCAGTTCGACAAAAGCGTCGTGGAGGTATCCATCGAAGTATGGAATTAGGAACTAACTTAGTTACAGGCCAAGAAAGAACAGATCATCAAAGACACTCCAGAAAAAGTCTATGAGGCGCTTATTTATGCCGCAGGACTCCTTGATGATCTACAACCCTTTGGGATCCCTAGTCTGGTCCAATGCTAGATGAGTAGCTTTCTAGCTCAACTAAAAGAGCAGAAAACGGATGAAGATGTCACCTCAGTCTTCACAGACTTCGTCACCAGAGAGAAGAAAGCAGCGGACCTCCTGAAGAACGCTGCCGCCCAGGCCGATGAATTGGATGCTCCTCAGGGAGTTGATCGGCTGGGCAAGGAGGTTTAGTCAATGAAGAAGAAGATAGCTGCTCTCCGCTCTGGTACGGCAAAGGCTACCTATAAAGGGAATAATAAACCCCAAGCGAAGGGCAAGAAAACCCCTAAACCGGGAGATGGGAAAGCAAAAGCCGTACAGGCAAAGAAGAACAAGTCGAAATAAAGGCAAGGCGCTCCAGAAAGGGGCGCCGAAGCAAATTAAACTGTTCAAGACCACGGAAGCCCGCTTCTTCCATCATCAATGAAGTGAAGTTCAAAACACCTATTGTTATACGCATCGAAGAAATATCGTACTGTGTACGAAGAGTTCTCTTCACTTGTAGTGGGTTCGCTATAAGGAATTCACTCCAAGAATGCCTCAAGGAAGCAATATCAAAGCTTCCGGGAAAACTGGGAAGAACCGGAAAAGTGCTTCCTAGACCTACCTCATTAATGAGCATGAGGGACCTGAAAAAGGTTGCAGAGTTGCTGAGGTCAGCAAGGAAGCCCAGAACCCTTTCTAACATTTTAAAGAAAGGGTTCACACACATCCGGAATAAGGAATGAATTGCCAAGGAAGCAGACCAGAATCTTGGTCTTGTGCTTATGCACAGAAAGGTATACTCCAGACTCATCGAGTCGGGGTTAAGCAAGGGTGTACTTTCTGAAGTGAAATCATTCCCCTTTGAGAAGAACTTCAGTAACATTGCATGGTTTCCCAGAAGCGGAACGCTACCTCCAACGGACCAGAAAAGTATCCTTGATGAGGCCAAGGAATGCAAAAGCCCCAATCCACTGTACATCCTTCCGAAGACTCACAAGGCTACACTTGGAAGCAGGCCAATAACAGCTCCATGCTCGTTTGTACGGAGCAGTTTATCAAGAAGGCTTAGCTCCATCCTGAATGAGGTTGTACAGAAAATCAAGGTGATAAATGTTAACAGGAAATAGGTCGTACGCCAACTGGAACAACTATATGTGCCAAGGTACTGCGTCTTTGTCACATAAGATGTGGAGCGATGTTACCCCAACAATGACATCAAGGATGCGAGTAAAACCTTGGTGGAGTACTTGCCGGATATCTTTCTAACCCAGAACTTCTTCCGGACTCGTCTTCAGACTAATTATGAAGAACAACTTCATAACGGTCGACGGAAAGATACTGAAGCAAGAAACAGGTACAGCAACTGGTACAGCGGTGGCAGTAGCCCTCGCAAACCTACATCGTTACTTCAAGTTCCCGCAAATCTTCAAAACATTTGCCAACAGGATCATCTTCCAAAGACGTAACATTGATGATGGACTAATGATCCTAAGGTACATGGATTCTGACCTAACGATTATGGAATTCCTTAGTGCTTGCACAAACCTCTCTCTTACGTATGAGATGAGCACTGAACGGGCAGTTTTCTTGGACCTGGAGATATACAAAGGAGAATGATTCCGAAAAGAAAACAAGTTAGATCTTATGGTGTATACATAACCCATATCCAAGTTTCTCTATCTCCATGGCAATTCTAATCATCTGGATCACGTCTTTGCGGGTATTGTGAAAGGAGAAATGATCAGATTTCTCCGGAACACGGACTCTTAGGACATATGCGAAAAGAAAGTAGCCTTTCTTTTCGGAACATTAGCCCAAAGAGGATACTCTGGAAGATACCTCAGGGACGCAATCCGATATGTAAGCTGCAAGGATAAAAATTCATATCTCCATGGAACTATGGATAAGGAAGAGCTCAATCCAGGCTCCTTTGTCACTTGCCAGTACCACCCCGAAGCCAAGAAGACATGAAAGCGGCGATACTAGTATGCTACTTTAAAGTACATCTGGCTGGCCACCAGAGATCAATTGCTCCACAAAAAGATCCACTCCAAACGCAAAATGGTACCCAAGACGATCATCTCAAGCAAAGACCACAGAACAGGGATTGGAGTAGAAGCAGGATCCAGCAATGACATCCAACACACCCACCGAGACCTGCACGTCCTCTGAGTCCACCGAGTCCTTGAAGGTCTAGCTGTCTAAACTGTACTACGTAGAGCAGTGGGTAGAATAGGTCTATATAAGGGACTTCCTCCCAGCGAATGTTTTCTCCCTTTATCTCTCCTCACCACCAACCGAGGCACTGATGAGTCCTAAAAACAAAAGCGCTCTATCCAAGTCGATTGTCTAAGCCTTAAGCCGTCTCTCTTCCCCCTTCTACCCTCCCTCTCCCAACCCTCACAGCGAGTGACGCCGCACATTTCGACCGTACATTTCAAACCAAATACCCCTAAAACATATCCTGTATGTTCAGTGCGTTGTAGCATGATGGAGTAGGGTGCGTAGAATGGAGGCGCAGCGCTTGAAGATGCACGGACAGGGGCGTTGTCGAGAGTTCCATAAAGCCCAGAAACTGGCGTTTCCGGTACAGTTTTCTCATTTTTGCGCCACGTGTCATTTCTGGCGGCATTGTCAGCAGTGTCGGAGGCGCCGGCGGTCATGCATTCTTCTTCAGACGGGGTAGGGCTGCCATTCTCACAGATGCTCACTGCCAAGCGCCGCCCAGTTTCGTGATCGAGGTGGCGAACGCCTTACATACCTATAGTAGAGTAGAGATAGAGTTAGGTATTCAACGAAACTGCGAAGAGCTCGGTAAAACAGCTATAATTCCTTCAGCTGTAAATAGTACTCGGATATCCGTAGTAATCATACACCAATGAAATTTCGAAAAATTTTTTTCACATGAACTAAGCAGTGCGCAAAAACTGAAAATCGTGGTTCTTGCTACTACGCACCTACAGGAATGAAATTTATAACACTGATTTGTCATATTGACCAGGCAATGTTCCAAGAATTGAACGTCTTGGTTTTAGCTACTGGTTGCGTACATGATTGAAATTGGTGCAATTGATTATTCACACCGACCAAGCAGTGTTCTAGGAATTACAAATCATGATTTTTACTAGTAGTTGCCTACATGAATGAAATATAAGGAATCGATTTTTCACGCTGACCAGGCAGTGTTCCAAAAATTGAAAATCGTGGTTTTTTTCAACTAGTTGCCTACGTGAATGAAATTTCAAGAATCCATTTTTGACACCGGCAATGCAGTGTTGCCCAAATTGAAAACAGGCGTTTTTGCTACTACTTGCCAACATGAATGGAATTTGAAAGAATGATTCTTGACATCGACCAGGCAGTGTTTCCAAAATTGAAAATCGAAGTTCTTACTACGACTTGCCTACATGAATGAATTTCAAGAATCGATTTTAAACACCGGCGATGCATTGTTGCAAAAATTGAAAATCGTGGTTTCTGCTTCTGCTCGCCTATATGAATGAAATAATGAAAACCGATTTTTCACACCGCCAATGCAAGGTTGCAAAAATTAAAAATCACAGTTTTTACCATTACTTGCCAAAGTGAGGGAAATTTGAAAATCGTTTTTCACACCTCCTATGCAATGTTGCGGAAATTCAAAATCACCGTTTCCCTATACGAATCAAAATTGCGATTACGGTGTTTTACGGAATGACCGTAAGGGCTTGAGCCCATCTGAAAACTTTTCCTCATACGGCATGCTCTAACACATTTTTTCAAAGGCATGCAAAGCTTTTTCAAATTTTTTATTTTTGAGTTATACGGGTGTAAAAAACTGAAATTCCGAAAAAGTGGAAAAATTGTGTTGGGAGATTCAGTTCTCAATTTTCGCAGTGCTGATTTTCAGAATTCTGATGTCAGCGTTTCGGGCCAACAATCCATCTTTTTGCAAAATTGAAAATCGCGATTTTTACTACTTGCCGATATAAGTGAATTTCTTACAAAAACAAGTCCAAGTTAGAAGTCCCACGGTGCAATTTCGCATATTTGACTTAGTATTGCAAGACGTTTTTGTCGACGAGGGTCTGTCGACATATTGTAATCTGGTCACATTTGGGGCGGTCTTTATTGTGTTACCTTTTTACCTTGTAGTGGGTAAGTGGCTAACACTTCTTTCCACTTATGAGATGTTTCGATAAGTGAATATCTGCACTCCCAATGGGTGCATTCGTACCCGGCTTGGCTTGCGTTGTGCCCCTTTTGTCAAGATTGCGACACGTGCCCAGCACATGGGGCATGCTTGCGTTTGGTTGCCTCGTATACAGTGGGGATTGTATCCTCTCTTGCAACGTCACCTTAACTTAGTGCATCACAAGGTGCACTCTTAACCTTGTGCAACACATGGTGCAACTCTACTTCATATTGGCCATATTCTTTCTTCCTCAGACTTAGTCTTCGGCGTATCCACCCCCGTTACTCATGCGTGAGTACTTCGGGTTTGTGTTCCACCTGATTGGCACGTTCGCTTGTCGCATACCGCTGTTCTTCCTTCCATTCGACTGGACAGACCGAATACTCTCCACTATATCTGTTGTTACCGCCTGCAACGGCAGTCATAGTGTCATCATTTTGCCCAAGGTCCCTCGCCTCTGTGTACCTTCTTCCACTTTGGTTGTCCGTTGCTGACACCTGTTCTCTGAACGAACAGTCATGTTCGGTGTGGTGCTGCCCGGTGGTGGTCGTGTGGCTTGTTTAGTCCAGCCAGTGAATTGATCAGACTCTTCTTAGCTTTCTCCTCTATTGCCGCTCTTTCCAGAAATTCCTTCAACGCCCTTTGTGCTGCCGAGTCGAGTGGCGTGAGTGGTGTTGACAGCTGGTATTAGTACCACTTTACGCAAAGTAGTTTCACCCACCGCGGAAAGCTTGAGTGCAGGATTGGTACCGCAGTGCGGATCTTGGTGTTAGGGAGTGGTCTTGTCCGGTGCATGTTCGCCTAGCTAATCTGGCTTGACCATATGTCGGCCAGCCTTTCGCTGGATTTTCGTTCGAGCTGCTGAAGTTTTCGAAGCAACTCTGGCTTGACTTGCGAGTGAGCCATGCTACTGAACAACTCGAGTGCTCTCCTACTCATCCTTGCCCTGTGTGCTGCCATACTGTTTCCTGGTTGTCCCACCTTTGACCTTTTGACTAGTCTCAGCGCTGGTTTCAAAAGTAGGTTTTCATGTCTGTATCTTCTGGACAGCAGCTCCAGGAGTGCTGCTGCACTATGCACATCTGGTATGCTTCGGGGTGGTCTAGAAAAGCACCATGCCATGTCTCTTCGGTCTAAAGCGGCGCAGTCTACCTCCGCTTCCTTCGAAATCTCGACACACGGGATTGAACAGTCGATTCTGGAGATTACTTGTCACCTTAGTAGTCTGTATTTGTGGGAAGGAGAAAGGGGTATGTTCCTCAGGGCAGACATCATCTTATGCAGCACAAAATCAGCTGTTTTCGTCCTACTTCTGCACCTCTCGTATGCAACATTTCTCATTTTCGTAACCCCAAGGTAGAGCGCTGTATTGACGTTGTATAGCCTTGCGCCACTAAGCTGTACCCTTGGTGGGTCCGTGATTCATAAGCTCTTCTCTGTGTTCCAGCAGATCTGGTTTTCCAGCGCCCACTCCTGTACTTCGTTTAGTATACCTTGCAGAGTCGACCTTGAGTTGGCCATTCCAACTGTGTCGTCGCAGTAACATGAAAGTCCACCTTGGTACTTTCCCCATACCCTCTGGAGGACGGGGCCCGTAAATATATTGTAGAGTGTTGGGCTGATAACATCTCCCTGTGGTACTCCACATGTTAGACTGATGTGGAGATCGTCTGCTCATTGGCCCTTTGTCTTCAGCTTCATTGGCACCAGTAGTGGGATGATCATCGTAGTGATAGCCGATAATAATCGCGCGTTGCATAGCTCGACCAAGTGGTTCCTGGGCACCATGTCGTAGGCCCTGCGCAGGTCAAGTATAGAAACCTCATTCGTCACTTTCCTGATCTTTTCATTAGCGTGCACTATGGCCTGCTCTGTACTGATGTGATTCTGAACGCCGCATTGGTTTGGGTGTAAGTGGCAAGCCTTGGTAATGATGGCATTAGTCCCGGACGATATCGCCTTCCGGAGGTGCGACAGTAGTACTATTGGGCGATAGCTTTCTGGCTTGGAGGCGTCACACTTCTCTAAAAAAAGGGCTACCATTCCTTCTCTTAATATCATAAGCACATGTTCTGTGCAGCCCACAGCTCTCCAGACCTCGAAGAGAAGCCTCCCGAATCCTTCAGGTCAATCTGCAATATATCAGACGTGATTCCATCTTCGCCTGGTGCTTTGTAATTCTTGCCTTTGATCATATCGCTCTTGATTTCTTCCTGTAGTTCTGGAACTGGGTGGAATAGTGTCACCTCTACAATTCGATCCATGCGTTGAATGGATAAAAAATAGTTACAAGTGCTAAGCCGAAGCGTGAAAGCTCCCTGTTCAGGTTCGTTGGTGCGTTCGAGTTTACGTTCTGAACCATGTTTCTTATGGTTTGTGTGATGAACCTCCGCTTCCTGCGGTGGAACCAGCACTTTCTAGCTCGATCCATTGCTCGGGCCTTTTCTTTGAGCTTCGTGTTACCCGTGAACGCCGCTCTACGAAGAAGCTTCTCTTTCCGCTTCGCCCTCTTCTTAAGGGTAAGTTTTCAGCTTGGGCAAATTCTGGGGGGCCTACTATGGACGTGACAATGCCATGGTTGGATGATCTTCCGTAGGGTATCGTTCATGAGTATATCGAGTTCGACTGCGAACTGGATAGCTTTTGCTCGGTCGATGGGCTTCGGTATCTGTAAGACGTAGTGCTTCGCCACTTGACGCCACTTCGTCGGGTTGACCAGCACCGAGCGAGGAATGCGCAATGTTCGCGCTTGTCTTTGGTTTTATCTAGTACAGAGTAGTCGTTGTTGGGACGTTTTCCTCAATGATCAGTGCCTGATCGTGCAGCATACAGAGTCGAGGCCTTTGCATATCAAGAAGTCCACTACGCTTGAGCCAAGCGCTGTCTTGTATGTGGGGTAAACTGGTATTGTGGCGCCGTAGTGTTGGCGTATGACGAGGCTTCTTAGCGTACTTCCCTTGAGAGACGTTGTGGTATCCCAGTCGGTGTGGAGGGCGTTGAAGTCGCCCAAGATGATCACGGCACCGCCAGCGGTGGCGGAGAGGTGGTAGAGGAGCTTGGCTAGGTCTTCTTGGGTGAGAGAAGGGCTGGTATACACACCCGAGAGCGTCACGTCCTCATTGACTGCTGGAACGTAGCACGTAACGGTCATAGCTTGTTCTTTTGGCCTCCATACGCCGCCGGCGGTTCGCACAGCAAATGGCGACCAGACGCAGATCCAAACGCCGCCTTGGTGGCGGTCGGCCAGTGGAACTTGTGGTGAGCAGCTCTGGTATCACACCATTTCTGTAAATTGGATGGGTAAACTTGGCGACAGCCAGGTTTCCGTAAACACCAGCGTGTCCGGCTGATGTGCGTGCATCATGCGTGACACAGTGGCTATTGTGTTATCTGGTCCACTGAATTCTTCCAAGTTGAGCACTCCGAAGTCCATTAATTAAGATTCTACTCGCTGTTCGCCGCTTTGAAAGTGGTACGTGCAGTAGAGCGAGTGGTGTCACTTTGGGAACCGTTAACTTCGTTGTCAGGCTTTCTTCTCCGGGTATTTCGTGACGTCAGGGACGTGTGGGTATGTTTAGCCACGGTATTGGTGCCTTGCGTAGGTTCTGTGGTACTTTTGGCGCTCTGGGTATCTTTCCTTTTGCCTTGCATGGGTTCCACGTCTTCGCTCGCTTCGGTTTTTAATCTGCCGTTTCCTTCCAATTCATTTAGCTTTCTTATGTTGCCATTTTGCCATACATCTCCCATGCGGTCGGAAGCAGAGTGTCCGCTGCGTGCTTCGTTCTCCGAGCTTGTTCCATTTTCTGAGCTTGTTGAGTGGTCTTCGGGGTCTGCGTTTTCTGCTTCATCAGTGTTTTGTTTCCCTGTCGACTGGGATTCTTCATCTGACTCTGCTGTGCTATAAATTTTGTCCGTTTTTAACGCTCGTTGCTTTTGCGATCGTGATTTGCGTGGCGGGCCTTTGATTGCGTCTTCAGTTTCTTTTTCTGATGGGCGTAACTGGCCAATCGCCGTCTCTAGCGTATCCGCTACTTCTTAGTACCATGCCCGAACTGCAGGGGTGTACCATTGGCACACCGTCGCCACGTACAGGAGCACTGTCCCATCGCCGTTATATCAGGTTCCAGATCTGCCTTGTTTCATCAGTTGGAAAACGGGTTCGAAAGGTCATAGTCGGTTAGATGTGTGTATCCTGACAATTTCATTGAAGTGATTAGAGGCCTCTGGGATAGGGCATGCGTAAATATATCTGCTGTGGACCTGCAGATAAACGACAGGGACAAAACAGCCCACCCTGGAAGGAATCTGGTAAGGATTCTTCTGTGCTCTCCTATTGGACCTTTGCGGACATTGGGGAAGTATGGAGCGACTTTATTTGGCTTTGCAGCTATGCGTCGGGTGGGTGCAAGGTTTGCCGTACGAAGAACCTCTTTTGTGGCTCTCAACCTGTCCTTCATTGCTGGGCGGAGCTCCTGCGCCATGGCGATTTGCGCCCAGGTCTTTGGCGTTTTCTGTTGCGATGCGGTTCCTTCTTGAGCGTCCAGCATGCCCTTGGCGGGTGTAGCTGGTTGTAGCACGATATTGCTAGGTGATGGTGGTGGAATCTCTGGAGTTCTGGTGACACCCTGCATTATTCTTGTGGATTCAGCCCAGGATATACTTGGGTTGTCTGCTGCTGGCTGGTTCATTGTTTCTTTGTCCGTGAATGGGGACATGATCGGTGGTGCTGAGAAGTGTAATTTCGACTGGCCTCTTTTCTCTAACTGCTTCTTTAACGCGGTGATCTCCAGTCCTTGCATAGTAATGGCATTTCCCTTTGTACAGAGTTGTTCGTTCGTCTTTGCGAGAAGTTCTTCGACGTCGTCGACCCTCTTAAAGAGGTTGTAGATGTCCAGCGCTTGCGGGGTGGTTTCCTCGTTCCAGCTGATTGTTCCTTTGACATTTCGTGTCTCTGCCTTCGGCGGTATCCCCTTGCTCTCTACGAGTAGCGTCTCGAACTTTATCCCGTTTTGTGAACTGCCGCAGCTCTTGCAAATTGAACGTGGTACGTTTTTGTCTGTGCCATTCAGATAGATCTTTTCGATTTTGTCAAAGAAGTTGCATGCCACTGCGCGCCTTCTCTCCTCAAAGAAAGTTCTCTTTTCATCATCGCCTAAAGCATTGGAGTAAACGAAATTGTGTATTAGATTGTTTTCATATGACGTCGTCTCCTTCTTGTTTCTGCCACTCTCTTCTTCTTTTGCTGACTGGGTATTCATCACTACCAGCGAGCGTGGTGCCCTAGGACTGTCTGGAACTACTGTCATGAGACTCGCTTGCTGCTGTGCTGAGAAGTAGGCTGTGGCTAGGGTGTAGACGTCCGTGTCCAACAGGGTTTCCTCCTTCATGGGTTGGAGTTCAGCGAACCAATTCGACGTGGGTGCCTTGTAGAGCCTTGTTTACCTTGCTGTATCCTGCGTGGCTATTTGAAGGGTGGCATGCGAGGGGTTGGGTTCGTAACTTGTATCCCTTCCTCTGTCATGCGGATATCTTGGCTGTGATTCTCATTCACATGGCGTTTGTTGTTGGTTGGTCCCTTTGGTGCTTCTGGTTTGGGTTGTTCTGAGGCCTGTGACTTTGGGGCATTTCGTATGCGCCGGACGGAGGCCTTGATGACCTTGTGCAGGTGTTTCCTGCTTTTAACTAGGAAGTTTTCCCCAAATACTGGGATGATCACCACGCCTTCCCCCAAGTATTGTGAGGGGTAATTCTTGGCGCTGCTTCCAGAGTGGCGGTTTCTGGTCTTGTGAGGATCTGTGTTGAGTGCATTCTTTCTTGCGCTACTTGCAGTGCTGGTAGCATGGTTGATTCTGGAGGGGAGGTCGATGGAGAGTGGTGTCACAGCGTAGCGTGTCAACAAGTTTTGTCAGCGGGTTGATGCCTCGGTGCACCTTTCTTTTCCTGTGTCATGGACATCACTTCGGGAGCGCCAGGCGCCGCTTGCGGCCTTGGCATGCATTGCGGGTTTCGAGAGACTCTCCGAGTGAACTTGAAGAGGCAGGCGAACATTTAATGGTGGACGGGGCATGATTGGAGGTTTCGCACTGTCGTTCGCAGCTGGGATGTGCACCTCAATACTGCGTTGAGTCGTGTTGTGTTGTGCGTCATAGGCGCCAATATGTGGCACGTCAGAGTATGCCAGAGTAGAATGTGTGGGGAGGGAATGCACTCTTTGTGGTGCAGCAGGCGCTCGTGGCCACTTGTCGTTATGGTTATCATGCCTCAAGTCGATGTGCAACTCCACTGTTATGCCGGCGGTGTGCAAGTCATGATCTGGCTCAACTGGTGAATTTTCCTCATTTCTGCGCCACTTGTCGCTTCTGGCGGCAGCGCTATCAGTACCGCGGGCGTCAGGGGTGGCGGTGGCAGTCATGCAATCTTCTTCAGACGGGGTAGGGATGCCATTCTCACGGATGTTCATTGGCAAGCGCCGCCCAGTTTTGCGACCAACGCCACGAACGCCCTCCATACCTAGGGTAGAGTACAGATAGAGTTAGCAAGAAAATAAAATTTTGAGTTCAGGGCGTACTGAAAACGGTTTCAGGCGCAAGAAGATCAGAACTTAAAGTAGTGTTGCAAGAAAGTTTGGGTTTGCTCTTGGTCTTGAGGGGTGACGGCAAGCGCTTGGTCCTGACCTAAAACGTTCAAAGAGTGGTGGATTCACTGTGTTTACGTGTTTTATGGCTTCAGTGAGTGACGACGCTCTGTGCGCCAGTTATAACACAGACGCTTGAGCTCAAAAAACATGCCTAAATTTTATAGATTGCTTGGGTTGGCTAAAAGCCAAGCGCATACATAAACAAATTAGGATTTGACATAGCCATTTGCGATCCGTTTTAGGCATATATGCCACGTGCCGCGTTCATATCGTTAAAGTGGCGTAATTGAGCGCCTTTTTAAAGGTTTAGCGGGCCAATACAGGATGCCTCAGCGCTTGGTGTCGGACATGAAGTGTCAGAACCCTGTAGGGAGGTCCTGAAACTGCGCACGCGGGCATATGTGCGTGTTGCAGGCTTTGAAAAGATGATTTTTGAGCTGGTTTTGGAAGGTTTGGTGGCATTTTCCATGTACTTGGTTTTAGCCAGCTTTTTCCATACCAAGCGCAGGTGATGTTTTCTAGCTCATTTGTAAAATGTCGGAAACCGCTTGGTTTTGGACTGCGTTGCAGGAACCAAGCAAACCGTGAAGATTTCGCACATTGTACAAATGTACGAGCGCGCTTGGTATTGGACCCATTTGCCCAAAGCAAGCATTTCGGGGATGTTCAGGCACATTGTGCAAATGATCGAAAGCGCTTGGTTTTGGGCACATTTACCGCAACCTAGCAATGCGGGGGTGTTTTCGCAAATTGTGGAAGTATGCAAAAGCGCTTCGTTTTAGGCCATTTAGGTGAGACCATGCAAAGCGGGGATTTTTCTTGCACATTGTACAAAACTGCAAAAGCGCTTGGTTTTTGCAACAATTGCTAAAACCATGCAATGCGGGCATGTTAAGGCATATTGTGCAAAAGGGCGAAAGCGCTTGGTTTTTTGGATTTTTGTGGAAACCAAGGAATGCTTTTTTTTAATGTTTGACAAATGTTTAGGGGTTTGTAGTACTGGTCATAATTGCCCAAACGAAGCATTGCTGGCATTTGTACGCACATGGAACAAATTAAACAAAGTGGGCTTTTATTAGGGAGCCTCCGAGAAAGAATGAAGAGCCTTGGTATTAACAATTAGGGGTTTCAAATCTAGGGGTTTATACTTTGGTGTTATTGGCATTTAGGGGTTTTTAGGGGTTTTTAGGGATTTTAGGCGTTTATAGGGGATTTGAAGGGTTTTTTAGGGGATTTTAGGGGATTTTAGGGGGTTTTTAGGTTGAAATGTTGCGGTGGGGATGTGCGGCGTCGCTTCGCGGTGAGGGAAAAGGAGGGAGGGGGGAGGAGGGAAAGGGAAGGGGGCGGGGAAGGGGAAAGGGAAGGAAGAGAGACGGCTTAAGGCTTAGACAGTTGACTTGGGCAGAGCGCTTTCGTCTTTATGACTCATCAGTGCCTCGGTTGGTGGTTTTAGGGGTTTTTTAGGGGTTTTTTAGGGGGTTTTTAGGTTGAAATGTTGCGGTGGGGATGTGCGATGTCGCTTCGCGGTGAGGGAAAAGGAGGGAGGGGGGGAGGAGGGAAAGGGAAGGGGGCGGGGAAGGGGAAAGGGAGGGGAGAGAGACGGCGTAAGGCTTAGACAGTTGACTTGGGCAGAGCGCTTTCGTCTTTATGACTCATCAGTGCCTCGGTTGGTGGTGAGGAGAGATGAGGGGAGAAGGGATTCCGCTAGGCTGGTAGCCCTTATATAGACCTATTCTACTCACTGCTCTACGTATTACAGCTATGACACCTAGGCCTTGCAGGCCTTAAAGGACCTGCAGGACCCGCAGGACTCAAAGGTCTTGCTGTATGTCATTGCTGGTGCCTTCCTTCGTTTGTTCCTTGCTCGATATGATCGCCTTGGCCACCGTTTTGCCTCTTTAATGAATTAGCGTGTGGGGCCACTGTTCCTTGATGGCTGGCCAGATGTACTTCAATGTAGCATACTGGTACAGCCTTTTCCAAGCTTTCCTTGCGCCTGGATGGAATTGGCATGTCACAAATGGGCCTGGGTTGAACGGTTCCTTTTTCCTATCATTTTGAAGATAGGATTCCCGATCCTTATAGCTAACATACTTGATAGCTTCCTTTAGGTATTTCCTCGTGTACCCTCGTTGAGATAGCTTTCCAAAGAGAAAGGCTACCTTCCTTTTCCATACGTCTTCAGAGTTTGTGTTGCGGAGATAGCGAATCATTTCTCCTTTCACAATACCAATAAAGACGTGTTCCGGATGGTCTGATTTGCCATGGAGATAAAGGAATTTTGAGATTGGTTTTGTATAAACAATCAAGTCAAGACGATTTTCCTTATAAAATCTTTTTCCTTTGTAGATTTCCAAATCAAGGTATACCGCTCTTCCAGGGCTTACTACATATGTGAGTGATAGGTTTGTTGAAGCGTTCAGGTATCCCAAAAGTTTTTGGGGGTCACCTATGCTCCTTAGAATCATAAACCCATCGTCAATATAGCGCCTCTGAAAGATGATATCCTTGCCAAATCTTCTGAAGATCGGTTTGAACTTGAAATACAGGTACAGATTGGCAAAAGCCGGAGCTACTGCTGTTCCTGTTGCTGTACCAGTTTCCTGCTTGTACGTCTTCCCGTCCACTGTTATGAAGTTGTTCTTCATAATGAAGCGTAGGACTTGAGCCCAGAAGAAGTTCTGGGTTTGGAAGATATGAGGCAAGCATTCCACCAGTGTTCTGCATGCATCATCGATGTCAATGTTAGGGTAACATCTTTCGACATCATAAGTAACGAAGATGCAGTCTTTGGGCAGATACCGCTGTTCCAATTGCCGCACGGCCTGTTTGCTGTTGACAGTGATAACTCTGATACTCTGTACAACCTCATTCAGGACGGAGCTTAGCCTTTGAGATAAAACACTCAATATGAATGAACATTGAGCGGTTATAGGCCTGCTTCCAAGTGTGGACTTGTGGATCTTCGGAAGGATATAGAAGGGGTTGGGGCTTTGGCGTTCCTTAGCCTCATCCAAAATCAGTTCCCTTTCCTGTTGAGGTAGCTTACCTATTCTGGTAAGCCTCACAAGGTTACTGAAGATCTGCTCATAAGGAAATGAGTTCACTTCAGAGAATACACCCTTGCTTAACTCCCCTCTACGAGGTTGGAGTATACCTCTTTGTGCATAAGCACCAGGCCTAGGTTCTTGTCTGATTCCTTCACAATCCAATTCTTCTTCCGGATGTATGCGAACCCTTTCTTTAAGATGCTAGAAAGGGCTCCGGGCTTCCTAGTTGAGTTCACCGATTCAACAGCTTCCCTCAGGTCCCTCAGAACCATTTCGGAGGTAGACTTAGGTAGCCCTTGTCCCGTCTTCTCGAGTTTCCCATGAAGCTTGGAGATAGCTTCGTTGAGGCAGTCCTTGAGTGAAGTCCTTATGGCAAATCCACCACCAACAGAGAGAACTCTTCGTACACAGTACGGTACTTCTTCAATCGGGATGCCAATAGGAGTGTTGAACTTCACTTCGTTGGACTGGGAAGAGCGGGGCTTCCGTGGTCTAGTACGGTTTAGTTTGCTTTGGCGCCCCGTTCTGGAGCGCCTTGCCCGTTTTTCGACTTGTTCTTCTTGGACGGTCCGGCCTTGGATTTACCCTTACCCGGTTTAGGGGCTTTAGGGGTTTTAGGGGCTTTAGCTCCTTCCCTTGAGGGTTTTTTATTCCCTTTAGGGGTATCCTTGGCCTTCCCAGAGCGGAGAGCAGCTATCTCCTTCTTCATTGAATGGACCTCCTTGCGCAGCCGATCGACTCCTTCAGGAGCCTCCACTTCATCGGCCTCGGCAGCAGCATTCTTCAGGAGGTCCGCTGCTTTCTTCTCTCTGGTGAAAAAGTCCTTGAAGACTGAAGCGACATCGTTATCCCTTTTCTGCTCCTGGAGTTGGTTTAGAAAGTTGGTCATATAGCGTTGGACCAGGGAGGGGATACCCGAGGGTTGGAGATCGTCAAGGAGTCCTGCGGCATAAGTGAGTGCCTCGTGGACTTTTTCCTTGGTGTCTTTGACGATCTGATCCTTCTCGGCCTGAAGCTGATTCACTTCTTTGTTTCGGAGTACGATGGCGACATCGAGTACATCCTTTGTGAATTTTTCAGCCAGGGAGTCAAACTTCTCACGGAATTCATTCGCCATGGTCGCTGGGATTTGTGGCATTCGTGGCGCCACAAACCCTTTCGGCAGCGTTCCATTTCGTCGATGTTCAGAGTGCTGATTCAGAACGACGCGGCGAGAGGCAATCTTCTTCTCAATATCTTCTATCCGTTTGCCGAGGGGTGCAGTGACGGTGTGAAGGTGCTCCTCAATCGAGCTGTAAATCCCGTCGTTCGAAGCGGCGTTGGAAGCCGAACGGGTGCCGGGAGCCATGGTAGAGGGTGGCGGATGGCTGAGAAGAGACTGGCGACGGCAACTGTCCCGCAAAAGGGGTTTTTAGGTTGAAATGTTGCGGTGGGGATGTGCGGCGTCGCTTCGCGGTGAGGGAAAAGGAGGGAGGGGGAGAGGAGGGAAAGGGAAGGGGAGAGACGGCTAAAGGGAAGGGAGAGAGACGGCTAAAGGCTTAGACAGTTGACTTGGGCAGAGCGCTTTCGTCTTTATGACTCATCAGTGCCTCGGTTGGTGGTGAGGAGAGATGAGGGGAGAAGGGATTCCGCTAGGCGGGTAGCCCTTATATAGACCTATTCTACTCACTGCTCTACGTATTACAGCTATGAACCTAGGCCTTGCAGGCCTTAAAGGACCTGCAGGACCCGCAGGACTCAAAGGTCTTGCTGTATGTCATTGCTGGTGCCTTCCTTCGTTTGTTCCTTGCTCGATATGATCGCCTTGGCCACCGTTTTGCCTCTTGAATGAATTAGCGTGTGGGGCCACTGTTCCTTGATGGCTGGCCAGATGTACTTAAATGTAGCATACTGGTACAGCCTTTTCCAAGCTTTCCTTGCGCCTGGATGGAATTGGCATGTCACAAATGGGCCTGGGTTGAACGGTTCCTTTTTCCTATCATTTTGAAGATAGGATTCCCGATCCTTATAGCTAACATACTTGATAGCTTCCTTTAGGTATTTCCTCGTGTACCCTCGTTGAGATAGCTTTCCAAAGAGAAAGGCTACCTTCCTTTTCCATACGTCTTCAGAGTTTGTGTTGCGGAGATAGCGAATCATTTCTCCTTTCACAATACCAATAAAGACGTGTTCCGGATGGTCTGATTTGCCATGGAGATAAAGGAATTTTGAGATTGGTTTTGTATAAACCATCAAGTCAAGACGATTTTCCTTATAAAACCTTTTTCCTTTGTAGATTTCCAAATCAAGGTATACCGCTCTTCCAGGGCTTACTACATATGTGAGTGATAGGTTTGTTGAAGCGTTCAGGTATCCCAAAATTTTTTGGGGGTCACCTATGCTCCTTAGAATCATAAACCCATCGTCAATATAGCGCCTCTGAAAGATGATATCCTTGGCAAATCTTCTGAAGATCGGTTGGAACTTGAAATACAGGTACAGATTGGCAAAAGCCGGAGCTACTGCTGTTCCTGTTGCTGTACCAGTTTCCTGCTTGTACGTCTTCCCGTCCACTGTTATGAAGTTGTTCTTCATAATGAAGCGTAGGACTTGAGCCCAGAAGAAGTTCTGGGTTTGGAAGATATGAGGCAAGCATTCCACCAGTGTTCTGCATGCATCATCGATGTCAATGTTAGGGTAACATCTTTCGACATCATAAGTAACGAAGATGCAGTCTTTGGGCAGATACAGCTGTTCCAATTGCCGCACGGCCTGTTTGCTGTTGACAGTGATAACTCTGATACTCTGTACAACCTCATTCAGGACGGAGCTTAGCCTTTGAGATAAACCACTCAATATGAATGAACATTGAGCGGTTATAGGCCTGCTTCCAAGTGTGGACTTGTGGATCTTCGGAAGGATATAGAAGGGGTTGGGGCTTTGGCGTTCCTTAGCCTCATCCAAAATCAGTTCCCTTTCCTGTTGAGGTAGCTTACCTATTCTGGTAAGCCTCACAAGGTTACTGAAGATCTGCTCATAAGGAAATGAGTTCACTTCAGAGAATACACCCTTGCTTAACTCCCCCTCTACGAGGTTGGAGTATACCTCTTTGTGCATAAGCACCAGGCCTAGGTTCTTGTCTGATTCCTTCACAATCCAATTCTTCTTCCGGATGTATTCGAACCCTTTCTTTAAGATGCTAGAAAGGGCTCCGGGCTTCCTAGTTGAGTTCACCGATTCAACAGCTTCCCTCAGGTCCCTCAGAACCATTTCGGAGGTAGACTTAGGTAGCCCTTGTCCCGTCTTCTCGAGTTTCCCAGGAAGCTTGGAGATAGCTTCGTTGAGGCAGTCCTTGAGTGAAGTCCTTATGGCAAATCCACCACCAACAGAGAGAACTCTTCGTACACAGTACGGTACTTCTTCAATCGGGATGCCAATAGGAGTGTTGAACTTCACTTCGTTGGACTGGGAAGAGCGGGGCTTCCGTGGTCTAGTACGGTTTAGTTTGCTTTGGCGCCCCGTTCTGGAGCGCCTTGCCCGTTTTTCGACTTGTTCTTCTTGGACGGTCCGGCCTTGGATTTACCCTTACCCGGTTTAGGGGCTTTAGGGGTTTTAGGGGCTTTAGCTCCTTCCCTTGAGGGTTTTTTATTCCCTTTAGGGGTATCCTTGGCCTTCCCAGAGCGGAGAGCAGCTATCTCCTTCTTCATTGAATGGACCTCCTTGCGCAGCCGATCGACTCCTTCAGGAGCCTCCACTTCATCGGCCTCGGCAGCAGCATTCTTCAGGAGGTCCGCTGCTTTCTTCTCTCTGGTGACAAAGTCCTTGAAGACTGAAGCGACATCGTTATCCCTTTTCTGCTCCTGGAGTTGGTTTAGAAAGTTGGTCATATAGCGTTGGACCAGGGAGGGGATACCCGAGGGTTGGAGATCGTCAAGGAGTCCTGCGGCATAAGTGAGTGCCTCGTGGACTTTTTCCTTGGTGTCTTTGACGATCTGATCCTTCTCGGCCTGAAGCTGATTCACTTCTTTGTTTCGGAGTACGATGGCGACATCGAGTACATCCTTTGTGAATTTTTCAGCCAGGGAGTCAAACTTCTCACGGAATTCATTCGCCATGGTCGCTGGGATTTGTGGCATTCGCGGCGCCACAAACCCTTTCGGCAGCGTTCCATTTCGTCGATGTTCAGAGTGCTGATTCAGAACGACGCGGCGAGAGGCAATCTTCTTCTCAATATCTTCTATCCGTTTGCCGAGGGGTGCAGTGACGGTGTGAAGGTGCTCCTCAATCGAGCTGTAAATCCCGTCGTTCGAAGCGGCGTTGGAAGCCGAACGGGTGCCGGGAGCCATGGTAAAGGGTGGCGGATGGCTGAGAAGAGACTGGCGACGGCAACTGTCCGCAAAAGGGGTTTTTAGGTTGAAATGTTGCGGTGGGGATGTGCGGCGTCGCTTCGCGGTGAGGGAAAAGGAGGGAGGGGGGAGGAGGGAAAGGGAAGGGGCGGGGAAGGGGAAAGGGAAGGGAGAGAGACGGCTTAAGGCTTAGACAGTTGACTTGGGCAGAGCGCTTTCGTCTTTATGACTCATCAGTGCCTCGGTTGGTGGTGAGGAGAGATGAGGGGAGAAGGGATTCCGCTAGGCGGGTAGCCCTTATATAGACCTATTCTACTCACTGCTCTACGTATTACAGCTATGACACCTAGGCCTTGCAGACCTTAAAGGACCTGCAGGACCCGCAGGACTCAAAGGTCTTGCTGTATGTCATTGCTGGTGCCTTCCTTCGTTTGTTCCTTGCTCGATATGATCGCCTTGGCCACCGTTTTGCCTCTTGAATGAATTAGCGTGTGGGGCCACTGTTCCTTGATGGCTGGCCAGATGTACTTCAATGTAGCATACTGGTACAGCCTTTTCCAAGCTTTCCTTGCGCCTGGATGGAATTGGCATGTCACAAATGGGCCTGGGTTGAACGGTTCCTTTTTCCTATCATTTTGAAGATAGGATTCCCGATCCTTATAGCTAACATACTTGATAGCTTCCTTTAGGTATTTCCTCGTGTACCCTCGTTGAGATAGCTTTCCAAAGAGAAAGGCTACCTTCCTTTTCCATACGTCTTCAGAGTTTGTGTTGCGGAGATAGCGAATCATTTCTCCTTTCACAATACCAATAAAGACGTGTTCCGGATGGTCTGATTTGCCATGGAGATAAAGGAATTTTGAGATTGGTTTTGTATAAACCATCAAGTCAAGACGATTTTCCTTATAAAACCTTTTTCCTTTGTAGATTTCCAAATCAAGGTATACCGCTCTTCCAGGGCTTACTACATATGTGAGTGATAGGTTTGTTGAAGCGTTCAGGTATCCCAAAATTTTTTGGGGGTCACCTATGCTCCTTAGAATCATAAACCCATCGTCAATATAGCGCCTCTGAAAGATGATATCCTTGGCAAATCTTCTGAAGATCGGTTGGAACTTGAAATACAGGTACAGATTGGCAAAAGCCGGAGCTACTGCTGTTCCTGTTGCTGTACCAGTTTCCTGCTTGTACGTCTTCCCGTCCACTGTTATGAAGTTGTTCTTCATAATGAAGCGTAGGACTTGAGCCCAGAAGAAGTTCTGGGTTTGGAAGATATGAGGCAAGCATTCCACCAGTGTTCTGCATGCATCATCGATGTCAATGTTAGGGTAACATCTTTCGACATCATAAGTAACGAAGATGCAGTCTTTGGGCAGATACAGCTGTTCCAATTGCCGCACGGCCTGTTTGCTGTTGACAGTGATAACTCTGATACTCTGTACAACCTCATTCAGGACGGAGCTTAGCCTTTGAGATAAACCACTCAATATGAATGAACATTGAGCGGTTATAGGCCTGCTTCCAAGTGTGGACTTGTGGATCTTCGGAAGGATATAGAAGGGGTTGGGGCTTTGGCGTTCCTTAGCCTCATCCAAAATCAGTTCCCTTTCCTGTTGAGGTAGCTTACCTATTCTGGTAAGCCTCACAAGGTTACTGAAGATCTGCTCATAAGGAAATGAGTTCACTTCAGAGAATACACCCTTGCTTAACTCCCCCTCTACGAGGTTGGAGTATACCTCTTTGTGCATAAGCACCAGGCCTAGGTTCTTGTCTGATTCCTTCACAATCCAATTCTTCTTCCGGATGTATTCGAACCCTTTCTTTAAGATGCTAGAAAGGGCTCCGGGCTTCCTAGTTGAGTTCACCGATTCAACAGCTTCCCTCAGGTCCCTCAGAACCATTTCGGAGGTAGACTTAGGTAGCCCTTGTCCCGTCTTCTCGAGTTTCCCAGGAAGCTTGGAGATAGCTTCGTTGAGGCAGTCCTTGAGTGAAGTCCTTATGGCAAATCCACCACCAACAGAGAGAACTCTTCGTACACAGTACGGTACTTCTTCAATCGGGATGCCAATAGGAGTGTTGAACTTCACTTCGTTGGACTGGGAAGAGCGGGGCTTCCGTGGTCTAGTACGGTTTAGTTTGCTTTGGCGCCCCGTTCTGGAGCGCCTTGCCCGTTTTTCGACTTGTTCTTCTTGGACGGTCCGGCCTTGGATTTACCCTTACCCGGTTTAGGGGCTTTAGGGGTTTTAGGGGCTTTAGCTCCTTCCCTTGAGGGTTTTTTATTCCCTTTAGGGGTATCCTTGGCCTTCCCAGAGCGGAGAGCAGCTATCTCCTTCTTCATTGAATGGACCTCCTTGCGCAGCCGATCGACTCCTTCAGGAGCCTCCACTTCATCGGCCTCGGCAGCAGCATTCTTCAGGAGGTCCGCTGCTTTCTTCTCTCTGGTGACAAAGTCCTTGAAGACTGAAGCGACATCGTTATCCCTTTTCTGCTCCTGGAGTTGGTTTAGAAAGTTGGTCATATAGCGTTGGACCAGGGAGGGGATACCCGAGGGTTGGAGATCGTCAAGGAGTCCTGCGGCATAAGTGAGTGCCTCGTGGACTTTTTCCTTGGTGTCTTTGACGATCTGATCCTTCTCGGCCTGAAGCTGATTCACTTCTTTGTTTCGGAGTACGATGGCGACATCGAGTACATCCTTTGTGAATTTTTCAGCCAGGGAGTCAAACTTCTCACGGAATTCATTCGCCATGGTCGCTGGGATTTGTGGCATTCGCGGCGCCACAAACCCTTTCGGCAGCGTTCCATTTCGTCGATGTTCAGAGTGCTGATTCAGAACGACGCGGCGAGAGGCAATCTTCTTCTCAATATCTTCTATCCGTTTGCCGAGGGGTGCAGTGACGGTGTGAAGGTGCTCCTCAATCGAGCTGTAAATCCCGTCGTTCGAAGCGGCGTTGGAAGCCGAACGGGTGCCGGGAGCCATGGTAAAGGGTGGCGGATGGCTGAGAAGAGACTGGCGACGGCAACTGTCCCGCAAAAGGGGTTTTTAGGTTGAAATGTTGCGGTGGGGATGTGCGGCGTCGCTTCGCGGTGAGGGAAAAGGAGGGAGGGGGGAGGAGGGAAAGGGAAGGGGGCGGGGAAGGGGAAAGGGAAGGGAGAGAGACGGCTTAAGGCTTAGACAGTTGACTTGGGCAGAGCGCTTTCGTCTTTATGACTCATCAGTGCCTCGGTTGGTGGTGAGGAGAGATGAGGGGAGAAGGGATTCCGCTAGGCGGGTAGCCCTTATATAGACCTATTCTACTCACTGCTCTACGTATTACAGCTATGACACCTAGGCCTTGCAGACCTTAAAGGACCTGCAGGACCCGCAGGACTCAAAGGTCTTGCTGTATGTCATTGCTGGTGCCTTCCTTCGTTTGTTCCTTGCTCGATATGATCGCCTTGGCCACCGTTTTGCCTCTTGAATGAATTAGCGTGTGGGGCCACTGTTCCTTGATGGCTGGCCAGATGTACTTCAATGTAGCATACTGGTACAGCCTTTTCCAAGCTTTCCTTGCGCCTGGATGGAATTGGCATGTCACAAATGGGCCTGGGTTGAACGGTTCCTTTTTCCTATCATTTTGAAGATAGGATTCCCGATCCTTATAGCTAACATACTTGATAGCTTCCTTTAGGTATTTCCTCGTGTACCCTCGTTGAGATAGCTTTCCAAAGAGAAAGGCTACCTTCCTTTTCCATACGTCTTCAGAGTTTGTGTTGCGGAGATAGCGAATCATTTCTCCTTTCACAATACCAATAAAGACGTGTTCCGGATGGTCTGATTTGCCATGGAGATAAAGGAATTTTGAGATTGGTTTTGTATAAACCATCAAGTCAAGACGATTTTCCTTATAAAACCTTTTTCCTTTGTAGATTTCCAAATCAAGGTATACCGCTCTTCCAGGGCTTACTACATATGTGAGTGATAGGTTTGTTGAAGCGTTCAGGTATCCCAAAATTTTTTGGGGGTCACCTATGCTCCTTAGAATCATAAACCCATCGTCAATATAGCGCCTCTGAAAGATGATATCCTTGGCAAATCTTCTGAAGATCGGTTGGAACTTGAAATACAGGTACAGATTGGCAAAAGCCGGAGCTACTGCTGTTCCTGTTGCTGTACCAGTTTCCTGCTTGTACGTCTTCCCGTCCACTGTTATGAAGTTGTTCTTCATAATGAAGCGTAGGACTTGAGCCCAGAAGAAGTTCTGGGTTTGGAAGATATGAGGCAAGCATTCCACCAGTGTTCTGCATGCATCATCGATGTCAATGTTAGGGTAACATCTTTCGACATCATAAGTAACGAAGATGCAGTCTTTGGGCAGATACAGCTGTTCCAATTGCCGCACGGCCTGTTTGCTGTTGACAGTGATAACTCTGATACTCTGTACAACCTCATTCAGGACGGAGCTTAGCCTTTGAGATAAACCACTCAATATGAATGAACATTGAGCGGTTATAGGCCTGCTTCCAAGTGTGGACTTGTGGATCTTCGGAAGGATATAGAAGGGGTTGGGGCTTTGGCGTTCCTTAGCCTCATCCAAAATCAGTTCCCTTTCCTGTTGAGGTAGCTTACCTATTCTGGTAAGCCTCACAAGGTTACTGAAGATCTGCTCATAAGGAAATGAGTTCACTTCAGAGAATACACCCTTGCTTAACTCCCCCTCTACGAGGTTGGAGTATACCTCTTTGTGCATAAGCACCAGGCCTAGGTTCTTGTCTGATTCCTTCACAATCCAATTCTTCTTCCGGATGTATTCGAACCCTTTCTTTAAGATGCTAGAAAGGGCTCCGGGCTTCCTAGTTGAGTTCACCGATTCAACAGCTTCCCTCAGGTCCCTCAGAACCATTTCGGAGGTAGACTTAGGTAGCCCTTGTCCCGTCTTCTCGAGTTTCCCAGGAAGCTTGGAGATAGCTTCGTTGAGGCAGTCCTTGAGTGAAGTCCTTATGGCAAATCCACCACCAACAGAGAGAACTCTTCGTACACAGTACGGTACTTCTTCAATCGGGATGCCAATAGGAGTGTTGAACTTCACTTCGTTGGACTGGGAAGAGCGGGGCTTCCGTGGTCTAGTACGGTTTAGTTTGCTTTGGCGCCCCGTTCTGGAGCGCCTTGCCCGTTTTTCGACTTGTTCTTCTTGGACGGTCCGGCCTTGGATTTACCCTTACCCGGTTTAGGGGCTTTAGGGGTTTTAGGGGCTTTAGCTCCTTCCCTTGAGGGTTTTTTTATTCCCTTTAGGGGTATCCTTGGCCTTCCCAGAGCGGAGAGCAGCTATCTCCTTCTTCATTGAATGGACCTCCTTGCGCAGCCGATCGACTCCTTCAGGAGCCTCCACTTCATCGGCCTCGGCAGCAGCATTCTTCAGGAGGTCCGCTGCTTTCTTCTCTCTGGTGACAAAGTCCTTGAAGACTGAAGCGACATCGTTATCCCTTTTCTGCTCCTGGAGTTGGTTTAGAAAGTTGGTCATATAGCGTTGGACCAGGGAGGGGATACCCGAGGGTTGGAGATCGTCAAGGAGTCCTGCGGCATAAGTGAGTGCCTCGTGGACTTTTTCCTTGGTGTCTTTGACGATCTGATCCTTCTCGGCCTGAAGCTGATTCACTTCTTTGTTTCGGAGTACGATGGCGACATCGAGTACATCCTTTGTGAATTTTTCAGCCAGGGAGTCAAACTTCTCACGGAATTCATTCGCCATGGTCGCTGGGATTTGTGGCATTCGCGGCGCCACAAACCCTTTCGGCAGCGTTCCATTTCGTCGATGTTCAGAGTGCTGATTCAGAACGACGCGGCGAGAGGCAATCTTCTTCTCAATATCTTCTATCCGTTTGCCGAGGGGTGCAGTGACGGTGTGAAGGTGCTCCTCAATCGAGCTGTAAATCCCGTCGTTCGAAGCGGCGTTGGAAGCCGAACGGGTGCCGGGAGCCATGGTAAAGGGTGGCGGATGGCTGAGAAGAGACTGGCGACGGCAACTGTCCCGCAAAAGGGGTTTTAGGTTGAAATGTTGCGGTGGGGATGTGCGGCGTCGCTTCGCGGTGAGGGAAAAGGAGGGAGGGGGGAGGAGGGAAGGGAAGGGGGCGGGGAAGGGGAAAGGGAAGGGAGAGAGACGGCTTAAGGCTTAGACAGTTGACTTGGGCAGAGCGCTTTCGTCTTTATGACTCATCAGTGCCTCGGTTGGTGGTGAGGAGAGATGAGGGGAGAAGGGATTCGCTAGGCGGGTAGCCCTTATATAGACCTATTCTACTCACTGCTCTACGTATTACAGCTATGACACCTAGGCCTTGCAGACCTTAAAGGACCTGCAGGACCCGCAGGACTCAAAGGTCTTGCTGTATGTCATTGCTGGTGCCTTCCTTCGTTTGTTCCTTGCTCGATATGATCGCCTTGGCCACCGTTTTGCCTCTTGAATGAATTAGCGTGTGGGGCCACTGTTCCTTGATGGCTGGCCAGATGTACTTCAATGTAGCATACTGGTACAGCCTTTTCCAAGCTTTCCTTGCGCCTGGATGGAATTGGCATGTCACAAATGGGCCTGGGTTGAACGGTTCCTTTTTCCTATCATTTTGAAGATAGGATTCCCGATCCTTATAGCTAACATACTTGATAGCTTCCTTTAGGTATTTCCTCGTGTACCCTCGTTGAGATAGCTTTCCAAAGAGAAAGGCTACCTTCCTTTTCCATACGTCTTCAGAGTTTGTGTTGCGGAGATAGCGAATCATTTCTCCTTTCACAATACCAATAAAGACGTGTTCCGGATGGTCTGATTTGCCATGGAGATAAAGGAATTTTGAGATTGGTTTTGTATAAACCATCAAGTCAAGACGATTTTCCTTATAAAACCTTTTTCCTTTGTAGATTTCCAAATCAAGGTATACCGCTCTTCCAGGGCTTACTACATATGTGAGTGATAGGTTTGTTGAAGCGTTCAGGTATCCCAAAATTTTTTGGGGGTCACCTATGCTCCTTAGAATCATAAACCCATCGTCAATATAGCGCCTCTGAAAGATGATATCCTTGGCAAATCTTCTGAAGATCGGTTGGAACTTGAAATACAGGTACAGATTGGCAAAAGCCGGAGCTACTGCTGTTCCTGTTGCTGTACCAGTTTCCTGCTTGTACGTCTTCCCGTCCACTGTTATGAAGTTGTTCTTCATAATGAAGCGTAGGACTTGAGCCCAGAAGAAGTTCTGGGTTTGGAAGATATGAGGCAAGCATTCCACCAGTGTTCTGCATGCATCATCGATGTCAATGTTAGGGTAACATCTTTCGACATCATAAGTAACGAAGATGCAGTCTTTGGGCAGATACAGCTGTTCCAATTGCCGCACGGCCTGTTTGCTGTTGACAGTGATAACTCTGATACTCTGTACAACCTCATTCAGGACGGAGCTTAGCCTTTGAGATAAACCACTCAATATGAATGAACATTGAGCGGTTATAGGCCTGCTTCCAAGTGTGGACTTGTGGATCTTCGGAAGGATATAGAAGGGGTTGGGGCTTTGGCGTTCCTTAGCCTCATCCAAAATCAGTTCCCTTTCCTGTTGAGGTAGCTTACCTATTCTGGTAAGCTCACAAGGTTACTGAAGATCTGCTCATAAGGAAATGAGTTCACTTCAGAGAATACACCCTTGCTTAACTCCCCCTCTACGAGGTTGGAGTATACCTCTTTGTGCATAAGCACCAGGCCTAGGTTCTTGTCTGATTCCTTCACAATCCAATTCTTCTTCCGGATGTATTCGACCCTTTCTTAAGATGCTAGAAAGGGCTCCGGGCTTCCTAGTTGAGTTCACCGATTCAACAGCTTCCCTCAGGTCCTCAGAACCATTTCGGAGGTAGACTTAGGTAGCCCTTGTCCCGTCTTCCTCGAGTTTCCCAGGAGCTTGGAGATAGCTTCGTTGAGGCAGTCCTTGAGTGAATCCTTATGGCAAATCCACCACCAACAGAGAGAACTCTTCGTACACAGTACGTCTTCTTCAATCGGGATGCCAATAGGAGTGGTTGAACTTCACTTCGTTGGACTGGGAAGAGCGGGCTTCCGTGTCTAGTACGGTTTAGTTTGCTTTGGCGCCCCGTTCTGGAGCGCCTTGCCCGTTTTTCGACTTGTTCTTCTTGGACGGTCCGGCCTGGATTTACCCTTACCGGTTTAGGGGCTTTAGGGGTTTTAGGGGCTTTAGCTCCTTCCCTTGAGGGTTTTTTATTCCCTTTAGGGGTATCCTTGGCCTTCCCAGAGCGGAGAGCAGCTATCTCCTTCTTCATTGAATGGACCTCCTTGCGCAGCCGATCGACTCCTTCAGGAG